>JAOBYK011040866.1:0-16351 GCA_025434845.1 Phenganax subtilis | reverse complement strand
AAATGCCTATAAGGCACTATACCTTGTAAAATAAAGTAGTTTTATCAATAATCCAGAATCCTATCTCAATTGGTTTATATATGTAATTAATGATCTTCTTTTCTTTTTTCTCTTAATTTGCTTTGGTTTTCGTAAAACGTTTTGCCCGAACAGCTTGGTCTTTCTCTGTTTTCTGTACTATTTTATCGTTTGCACATTGTCATTATCTCAACTGGTTTACCTATGCGTGTGATAATCTTCTTTTCTTAGTTCTTTTGGTTTGTTTTGGTCTCAGGCCAACCTTCCTCATACGACTCTGCATGATGTGCGTAAAAAGCATGCATCTTTATTGCCTGCACTAGCTTATCGAAATCACACGTCACACAGGAAAGAAAATTTCGAAAGTTTTGCTCATGCTTCAATCATGATCATTGCTGTCCTTCTTTTTTCTATTTGTTTCGTATGCTGTGGTCTTTTGATCTTATCTTTTAATGTCTCCACCAACCTTCGAATCTCCTTCATTAAGGTTCCGTCCACACGTAAACGCGTTTTCGCCTATCGAAAACGTATAAATTTGAAAACGCTCTCTAGAGTGGATAAATTTGAAAACGCCGGCTAAATAGATGCGTGTGGACGCGTTATCCGGATAAATTTGAAAACGATTTGAAAACGATCACGTACAATTCAATTCAAAACCACTGTTAGATATTACCGGACAGGAAACGGACACGCAGTCTTTGCATTGCTTTAGGGAAGTGGAGTGAAAATCACAAAGAGAAACAATTGTCTCGTAACAAGCTTATTCACTGCAATTGTATTGACGCAACACAATGCACCTCAGCGTACAAGCTTTGTTTGCTTCAAACCATTGAAAAAAAACCAGCATGTTTTAAATGCTTTTGTCTCATTTTTATATCACTCTGGGCCACTAGTGTTCCATCATCACGCATAATCTTTAGCTGTCTATCCAAAATTAAACTTTACCAATCTTTTGTAATGTCTACGTTTTAGTTCAAGTACTTTCCTTAATATAACAGCTCAACAAAGAGCAAAGTTTCAAAACACAGCTGTTTCATAGGCGACATCTTTTTGTACAGTAAACTGTGGGTGGGCGCCATTCTTATCATACTTTCTTAAAATGCCCGGAACTCATACAAAGTTCCTTAATTAAATACGTAAATGTACTTTGACTCCTTGACGTTGATCTGAAAACGTTGTGATATCTGTTTTTGTTTGAGAATTATGGATTTGTTTTTAGTCAAGAAACTGGTCCACTTGAGCTGGTGTTTACTTCTATTTGCATATACACGTAGTAAGTTTGTATTTGCTTCATTTAATGGAGCTCAGTTTTACACTTATATTACCCAAATTACGGTATACCATCCGAATGCTAAATATATAGAAGTAATTCATGAATTTTAAATACTTTTCAGTATTCAAACGATTTTGTGCTCAAAAAAGCGTTTGGCTATTTCTTGAATTCCTTCTATTTATGTAAATAAAAATGATTCATTAGGTACTGGTTGAAGTCGAAACAGTTGCATTTAGAACTATTGATTCTAGATTAATTGGTACTCGCAATTGATCTCTATTTTCATTCATTTATCTGCAATTATAGTAATGTTTAGTAACAGCCTCCAACACAAGTTCCAGTGTAATATATCTCTAACTAAGGTGCGAACGAATTTTTTCTTATGCTGAACAAGATCAGTTTCAACAATTGATATGTTTTCTCTAAAAACGCAATAGATATACAGTTTAATGAACAGCCTAGGAACAAGGGTGACAATCCAAATAGGAAATAAAGGCACAAAGTTTTTGCAAGGTTGTTTCTCAACATTCCACGAAGACAAGAGCATCATTAAAATTTGGCTGCGCATGAATTAGATAGTGGCTTTAAAAAAATCTCCTACTTTACTCATAGGAGTTTGTCCAAAAGTGTAACTGCATGTGTGTATTTTGCTTTACATTTAGACCAGTACTGCGTTGAGGCTGTTATATCCAGATATGAAAATGATTATGAGATGATATTGGTGAAAAAATTGATGGAAGATTACAAATCAAAAGTGGAAGTGAGACCAGTGGAAAAAAATGATCAACCAATCATTGTCACTTTTGATTTGGCTTACAGTCAGCTCATTGATCTGGTATATATTTAAACAAATTTACACGTAAGCAGTCTTTTCTAGATGTCAGCACTTTTTCAAATTGTTAAAGAGCGTATTAAAAATGCTCATAAGGTTTTAAATAGTACCTTTCTTCATGAAGTTTCTAGCTTCTATTTATTCCAAAGTTTCTGATCTGAGAAAGCGATGGAATTGACAAACAATGTAAATAGAGGTAGTACTATTCCCAGAGCGATCGAACAGCTTTCGGTTCGTAAGCTCGGACGCGTCATCAGTGCAATTCCTCTGATGAAGGTCCGGGCTTACTGACCGAAAGCTTTGCAAAAATAAATTTGCATAGTGATTCCACAAAGTCATTCTTGGAAGACAAATCATTCCACACATCACTTGTGCTAACTAACAAACCACTACTCAAGTACATAACTTCTTCGCTGTAGCATGGCAAGAACCAGATGTTGACCAGCAATGTTTGGGTCAGACAGGTATATATAAGTTAATTTCTGCACCACTGTCAGTTATAAGCCTTAGTGGAGTCGTTAGACGACTGTAATATTTTCAGTGCGAAGCTACTAATTAGTTGTGTGGTGTTTTTCGTTTGTTTTATTCAAAGACTCGGAGTTAGTGAGCAGCTATATGTCATGAACAGCAATGATTCGTTTCATTCCTTCGTAGAAATGGATCAACAGTAAGATGACTTGGAACAGTTCTGATTATGGAGGATTAAAAACAATAATGATCAGTCCTCAGTATTTCTGGAAACCTGACATCATGCTTTATAACACGTAAGACGCTCTTTGCTCTCCGCCACTCTTGTCTACAAAAGCCCCAAGAGCAAATTTCATTGGGTAATGTCTCATCGATTTCTCACACATATGATTGAGGAATGAGGATCTGTGTCATGTAACAATGAATGCTCCTCAACAAATGAAATTCCTTCCACGCAGCCTTTCTCCGTTGTAAAGCGCGTTTTCCACTAGTCGAAATTTTCCGTGCGGAAAATAAAATTAGCAACGTAATTGTTTCGCTTAAGACTGGACCCTAGTTTTGGCCAAGCTTCTAGATTATCAAGTCTTTTCCTTACATTGGCTGTGCACAAACCTAATAAAAACATAGAATAATAACTCGGATCATCCTCCATTGACAATAGTTCTATTTAAATAGCCACTAAAAGACGTTTGATATTCCTCTAGCATTGACGGCGGAGGTGAAATGTACAAATTCGACACGAAGATCACTTTCCACAGCGATGGCCTCATTCAATGGTTCGCACCGGCTCAGCTTAAAACAATCTGCACAATGGACATAACATATTTTCCGTTTGATGAGCAAAAATGTGAAATCACATTCGGTTCGTGGTCTTATACGGAAAACGCTTTGGACATGCGCCTGCAAAGAGACACCGCCGACCTGGCGCGGTACACCCCGAGTGGGGAATGGAAACTAATATCACTGAATGCTGTACGGAAGGCGAACAAATACACGTGTTGCAAATACAAGTTTATTACGATTACATACACTGTGCACATCCAACGTCGAGTGTTATTTTACATGAATAATATCATCATACCTTGCATCATCCTAAATGTATTGACCCTATTGGCGTTCCTTTTGCCTCATAATTCAGGCGAGCGGATATCTCTCGTTATAACTGTACTCCTTGGTTTAACCGTCTATATGTTAATCTTCACTGAAAATATTCCCAATAGTTCAGTTGTATTACCGATCATCGGGAAATTCTCAATGGCATGTTTTGTAGAGATTTCAGCTTGCTTGCTCGTGACTACATTCACTTCTCGCTGTCATTTTCACGGAGTCGATAAAAATATGCCAAAATGGTTTCATTATATGATTTTCAACATTATGGCACCGGCGTTTTTCATTAGTATCCCGAAAAGTGACAAAGAATTGGAAAGCACGGCCGATGATAATGAGGAAAATTTGACCGAAGTTCCTTCCTTGACTTGTGCTAACGGCCATGCATTTCCTAACAGTCGTCAGACAACGGGGTTGTCTCGCTACGCTTCTTATATAAAAGCGAATCATAGCGAGCAAAACAGTTTCGGAGGTAAATTCGGTGGTTTTAGAGCCAAATGTCGAACTTTCCATGCCCTGCATGAAATACAGATGACTATACTTCATCTCATTTGCCGCTTTTAAGCTCAGTACATGAACATTTTGAGACGAACCTGTAAGGGCCATGAGCATTACTTAATAGTATATTACTGTAAGCCCCAGACAGACCGGCAATGTTTTCCTTGACAAGTTTTTAATTGCTCGAGTGTATGATGAAAACTGGCAATTTTACCTTGACCAGGAGCTTTTCAGCTTTTCAGTAAGATATCTTGAGAGTCTATACGATTATCAAGGAAAACTTCTTTGTTGTCCACATGAGCATGTGAACTCATCCAAAGCCATGTTAGGGATTACTTGTTCGTCATACGCAAACGTGCAAGTGAATTGTCAAGGAACTTGCTAAGGAAAACATGTTCGTCATACACACGAGCAAATAGGGAGTTTAAACTTCGCGTTCAAAAGCTACGGCAAATGGCAAAGACATTTTTCTTGGCAGACTTTTTTCGTCTCTCTTCTTTTCGATTTTCCATTTTATGTCCAACACTTTTATTTTAACATCCTGGGGCCAGTTGTATAAAACTTTTAACTACGTTTTGTTGTTAAATCTAGAATAGGCGATTGTGGTTGGTTGATATTCGTACTTAACTATAGTTAACTTTAACCACGTTTTTATACAACCGGTCCCAGTGCTAATACAACTAATTATATTCGCCTTCCTGTCTTTATATTGGCATTTTTTTTAGCCTGGCGTTTGACGTTTGCCGTTCAACGCGAAGCTTAAGCTCTCTAATGAACTCGTCAAGAAACTTCAATGTTCTGGAAAACTTACTCGTCCGTGCATGCAGGGAGTTTTGTTGTTAAACTCAGTAAATATTTGTTGTGTTTTCCAGGTGTCCAGGTATCGGACCCCTGTCCTGTCAGCAACTGTGAGGAACAAATTCGGAAAATTGTTGATATTCTGGAGAGATTTGAAGACGACGCGTGGGAGAAAGAGTTAAAGGAAGCCAAGAAAGAGCAATGGCATTTTGCTGCAGTGATTTTTGATCGCTTCTTTTTCATATGTTTTGGTGTTACGATATTGATATGTATCATCAGTTTTTATCTGCAGCTTCCATCTACTGATCAGAATAGTAATGGTATCTAGAAAGATCTTAATGCAGATGAACTTTCAATTCTTGAAGCGATGAATGGTTTGATCAATGCTACTAGCCCGTGCCCTTTCTATTGTCAATATTGTTAATATTGTCAAAGTCATTGTGGAGTAGTAGAGCCATTTAAGGCCCGTTTACACGAGCGATTTTTGATGCGATTTTTCTCGTGTTGAACGATGTGAAAGAGTGCATAACTGACGAGTATACTTGGTCTAAAAATTTTGCTTAACAACTCGCCAGTGAATCTACACTCGATCACATACGCTAAAAGGAGAAAAATTGCAGCAAAAATCGCCCGTGTAAACGGGCCTTTAGATATTCAAAGTGGTCTCAATTAAATGTGATAATTCCATATGGATAATTCAAATGTTAGATATACCTAAACAATTTGCTTTGCAAGAGATAAAATTTTGCTTGTTTTCAAAACCACAATGTCACCGCCCTATACGAGATGTAACTTTAGCTGTAGTAGAAGTCACATACATGTGAATCTTGATTGAAAAATGGAACAAACATCTTTGCCACCATAAATACTAAGTTTCTAGAACTTTTGTCATGACTGACTACTTTTATAATTGTAAAGGAATGAAACTGGATATCTTTACTAAGAAATGCCAAATATTCTGTTCATTATTTCAAGGAGAGCGCTTGCTAGCAGCGCTGCATGTACAAACAGAAAAAGAAGTAAAGAAATTCAACTTCTGCAGATGCTCAGATCGGATTGTACAACATCTTTAACATAGTTTCGTACAGTAAAATAGTTTTAGGGAAAAATATAATGAGTTTATGTTCCGAGAAAAGTTCTGAACTGGTTTTAACAATGGTTTTGGTTCAGTTTTGGATTTCCCATAACATATCATTAGCAACGTATGGCGAAATTTAGTCTATTTGTTTTGTTATTATTAGGTCGAGTAGTCTATATTTGCAAGTTCATTATCCACTTTTTTAACTGTGTTCGTGTTCTCATGCGTCAACAACAGTAAACGCGCAAATGCGAAACAAATATTTTCATAAAATAGTGTTTTTTACACAAATTTACAGCATATCGCTTGCGCAAAATGAGCAGTAGCTCAGAAAACCAGCTTTACGAAGCCATTTATCGTAAACCATGCTTCCCGCTGAGCTGGAAAATGTTTTGTTTATTGAATGCTGCTGAGGATCCCTTTTCGGATGCAAGTCAACAATTCATTAACGTTCAAGGTGACTGATGATCTTTATCTCTTTGAGACGTCATTTCTACCATATGTAGTCCTACGTGGTCCTATATCTATGACGTAATTTGTACCATGCTGAACCATGCTGTCGTCATAACTAATGAAAATTTCGTCATCAAAGTCCACAGGATAATACCGATAACACACGGATAATTTGATCGACAATTTTCACGAAATCTGTTGCGCAGTCCGCATGTTTATTATTGGCGTAATTCCTGAATTTGACGATCATGATTTGCTGCAACGTGAAGCTTTATGCTAAACCGAAAAGTGATCAAACGATGCCGAAAACTACCTTTACGTTTTACCCAAGTTTGATACCAAAAACTTGCCTGGTTTGTGGGTTTAATGTGCCGGTTGTCCTGCCTATTGGACTATATCACAATATGTTCTCAATACAATAATAAACTTAAAATATATGCTCAAATCATTGAAATGCACTTGACCCCAAAATTTGATGGGAGACAATAGGTGGCGTTTACTTTACGAAGCCCAAACATGCTTAAATACTATAAACTCTGAGCTGCAGTAGTAATAATGTTAAACATCTCGTTTCCGCTAAAAACAGGAATATGGGAAAAAACGTCGTCCGGTCAACTTTGACTTGAAAATCACTTTTAAATGTCGTTTCAGGTTGAATGTTGCCGGATGGGTTTATGCCATCATGGGCACTCATGGGAATCTGATGGCAAATTGGCAATGCAATATGCAATCAATATATGCTAATTTCAGAAACGCGGACGCTTTGGATCAATCCCACCACGAGCCCTAGTGACGCCAGCGTTGATATAGCAACGTAAAGCAACGAACAATAATAGTTGCAACAATACCAATGAATAATCTACACATTGTGCGTTGGACTCATGCGAAAACAAGCGTAAACGACTGTAGGAATATGACAGAGTAACCTACGAATTTTTAGTTATCTTCTGCCGTCTTTTACAACTGTTCGACTATTACACCTATTATATATTTATTCGTCGTTTCCAATGGTCGTTTCATGGTCGTTTCCCCCCGTTGCCAAGGACAACTCCCCGGGTGTTCGGCCAACATTGGCTGACGGGAAGCATCCAAAGTTCATTGCGAGCTTGGGATGTAGATTTCATTAATTTTTTCTTCGGAATAGAAATTCGGGAAGAAAGCCAAATATTTTGTCTTGAATTGGCCTTCTCGTTTGTATTCTTTGGCCTATGCTTAATCAGATATGGTAGAAGATGTAGGGCTGTGTAGGATTTGTATTTGAACGGGTAAATTGCGTGAAAGTCGAGTGCTAAATCGACGTTGAGTAGCTCATATGCAAGAAAAGCGATCTTGCAATCTGAGTAGATGGCACATTCGGTAATTTAGTTATACAACTTTACGATGCAAAGTTCGAAAAGACAAGGAGAGAGAGACACTGAACGCTCGGATCGTAAGGCTAGAGCAAGCCGACCTAACATGGTGCCTCGAAGCGGCAGTTCCACCTCGGGTTCTAGCATGACTATGGTCGGACCAAATTTTCGAGTTGGCAAGAAAATAGGCTGTGGAAACTTTGGCGAGCTCAGACTTGGTATAGCTTGCTTTTTACTTTCTTATTTCTTGTCATATCTTTTTAATTTCTTTTCCGTATTGTCTGCAGGTCGAAATCTTTACAACAATGAACACGTTGCTATCAAGTTGGTAAGTCTTTCACCTCTTGTTTCATTAAAGTACAACATGTCGTAGTTTCAAAACAGAAGCACTGAAAATTTAAAAAGATTGGAACCTTGCTTGTCATGAGTGATATTTCTTGTCTGTTTTAGGAACCAATGAAATCCAGAGCACCCCAACTTCATTTAGAGTATCGATTTTACAAAGTTTTGGGCAATGCAGGTACAAAAATTGTTGTTCAAAGTGGGTTGACACTCTGTATTTGAGATAAAAAAAACAATTAACTTCTTGTTTATATTTCAGTTCTTATATTTTTCAGTTAAAAGTCATTTCAGGCAAATAATTCTTAAATGATTTCTTGACATAAACTTTGTAGCGTGAGCGAAATATTTTTAATGACTCCAATGTTATCATTTTCGTTCGTGCTGTAGTTTTGCTTTGAAAATAACGTAATGCTTTTTCTCACCGGAACTACCGGAACATATGAAGTATTTGTACACAAATTCCAGTTAAATTTCTCACCGTTTGATCTTACCATTTTCCGAATTTAGAGGTCAAATAATTTGTAGAATTTGTTGGTTGAGACAGTAGCTATAATTATTATTCAATATGAAAAAGCTACTACATTATAACTTAATTAGAGTCTACTTAGCTGAAGAAATCATTCAACTTCCTTCCTATGAGATTTCAGATCTATATTTTTGCATGGGATGGCACTTTGAATGCTATTTAAATGATTCCAAGATTTACTGATAAACTTGACTGGTTAGTATGTCTAGTAACTGTAGGACAGTCAGGGAGTCATTTTTGTTGCATGGTTTCTTTTGTCGTGGGCCAGTGAGGCTTACAAGAGGGTCATCACTCAGTTAATGAAAGGTTTTGTTCTTGAGGACCAAATGTGTGTGATTAATAAATTAAGCTGAAATCATAATCTTTACCAAGTAATAGTAGCTAGTGCCTGCCCAGGGCCAGTTGTACGAAGCTTGTTTAGCCTTGAATGTTGAATAAATCATAATTAAGAAAACAATTTCTTATATCTTGTAAGTCTTTTACATCCAATTTTACGTGCTAATGCTATAGTTTGATGCACAGTTATTGTATTCAATTAAAAAGCTTTTAGTTTGGTTGTTTGAGAACTTGAACTTGAACTAGAACTTGAACTTGAATTGATCTTTATTTAGTCACGGTAAACTCATCAGGTACGCAAATTACAATTTCAAAATATTAAAATACAAACATAAAATACATAATTAAAACATATTTAACATTAATTATAAGCCTGGTTTCCATGAGTGCCGTGGAATATAAAACAAAATACAAATTAGCGAATAAAGTTGCTGCAAACTTAGGCAAGGTAGTAGCCAGACGTAACTCAGCAGAAAGTGAGTTCCACAATACCGCTCCACTATAGCTAAAACTATTTTTAAGATAGTTGGTTCGTGGTTGCGGTAGTGCTAGTTTGCCACAGGTGTCTCTCAAAGTATAATTAGCGACGCTACTGCGGTCAACAAACATCTGTGTCAAAAAATTTGGTGCTAGACCGTTCAGAGATTTGTAGACCACAGTAGCCTTAGCAAGTCTACGCTGAGATTCAAGATTTTTCCATCCAAGTTTCTCGAAAAGGCAATCCACTTCTGCATCATAATTCGCTGAGGTCAGCACTCTGGCAGCACGATTTTGAAGTTTTTGAATTTTATCTGCCAGTGTACTGCTGCAGCTGTCCCAGACCACAGAGCAATAATCAAAGTAGGGTTGAACCAGACAATTGTAAATAAGTTGCAAAGTAGAGGAGTCAACAAAACGTCTAATTCGCTTTAAGGCACCTATACCGGAAGCAACTTTTTTACATAGTTTTTCAATGTGAACATTCCAGGACAAGTTCCCATCAATATGTACACCAAGTGATTTGCATGAGAAACTTGGTTGACCAGAATGTCATTAATTGCTAACGAAGGCATAGAATTAAAAGTGTTCATTCTTTGGCGAGAGCCAATTAGCATAAATTCCATTTTAGTCTGGTTTAAGGTAAGTCTGTTCGCTGATAACCATTCACTGATATTAGCAAGATGTTCTTTTAAGTTGTGATTAATGTCATATGTATTGTTACTTGCATAAGTCAAGTGACTGTCATCTGCAAATAAGCGAGCTCGAGAGTGCGTTAGGCAACTAGGAAGGTCATTTATATAAATTAGAAGTAGAAGCAGCCCTAGTATGGTTCCCTGGGGAACGCTGCACCGAAGTGGACAACTAATCGAGGAATGACCATTGACAAAACATGTCTGTTTACGTTCACTGAGATAAGATCGAAACCAGTCATTTGCAACTCCGCTAATACCATATGCATTTAATTTGCCTAACAGTATATCGTGATAATGTCGGATAATATCGTGATAACGTTGTGATAATATCGAGAAATGGATAATATGACATCTAGTTGGAGCTTATCCACCATTTCAGCTATTTAAATTGTACAACTGACCCCTGATTAGTAAAATTGTGTAGCGTTAGGCAGAGAAAACCTAATTAGGTTGGGTAGATAGTTTAGGTAACCTTTTAAAGTGCATGGGTTTCACTCTGAGGAGTAAATTGTTGGACATGTGGAAAATGAGTCTGGTCTAGTAGTGCTTTGTCATGTAGCAGTGGGGTTTACTTTATGCTGGAAGGTTTGCTGATTTATGCTGAAAGTGCAATTTTGGTTCAGGAATTTTTGTGACTAAAGTTTATAAGACCCTTTTGATTTTATTCTATGTAGTGGCAATTGCCATAACGAATAAATTCATTCAGCATTTGACTTGTAAAAGTATACAAAATAGTGTGATTAGGATGCATTGCCCATCATTAGGTGAATACTTTTCTCGGCTGATCCTGAGTCATGTCATTTTGATCTTACATTCTACTGAATTATTTTGCATAAGTCTAAATCAGCTGAATAAAGTTCTCTTGCGTGCATCTGAGTAAACCATGTCATGTGACAGTCATAACTTTGTTTTTCTAGTTGGCATTCCTCAAGTGCATTACTTTGGACCATGCAATAAATATAATGCTTTAGTGATGGAATTACTTGGGCCAAGTCTGGAAGATCTCTTTGATGTATGTGATAGAGCATTCACTCTGAAGACAGTTTTAATGATTGCAATGCAGCTGGTGAGTTAAATTACAATGCTATTGAGTTAGGTTAATAAACATATAAATGTTGCTGTGGACTCAAGTTGAGTGTTTAATGACATTACAAGCATCTAAACATCTGTGTGAGAATTATAGTTGCGCAAACTCAGTGCAATGAAGGGCTTGTGTTCTAAAACTAGAATTACAGTAATGTTCATCCTTGGTACTTATAAATGTCAGTATAATGTATTTATATACTCAACCTGAATTTCTAGAAGATCGTTTATGCATGGGATAAATTTTCAATGTATTTGCACTGAGTTTGCACAATTGACAACACAATAATTCTCACATAGAAACATGCAACATGACACCTAACAACTCCCATGTTTATCTGTCCAAATGTTTACATGTTGGTTACGCCATTAAACGCTCAGCCTGAATCAACAGTACATGTATATGCATGTTGGTTGCAGAAAGTGATGGGACTTCAATTGGAATTTGTTTAAGTTCTGTTATCCTTTCCTTCAATCAGTTGTTAATATATGTTATTGATTTTAAAGTTGATAAAAAAAAATTTTGGCTGGCAAAAATTCTCATCAAAAGTTGTATGTCGAGCCCTCACCTTAACAACAAGACTATGTTTTTTGCCTGGTAAATCTCTAGCTATGATGCTGAACATAAAAGAATACATAATCTGATAATGAGCATCTTGATATCTAAAATTTACATTAACATGTGAATCTTTGGATGATGTTTTATTGTTGAGTTACAAAGTAGCATAGCAAAATCAACATGTGAATGATGTTATTAGGGTTCGAATTAATTTTCAAAAAGTGATTCGTGATTTTGCAGCAATGAAATATGTAAATTTCCTTAAAATGCAATGAAATTCATTGAAAAAAGTGGAAGCACATTGTTGGAAGCACTGTAGCTTTATCTCTTTTGTAAGCTTTCGTAAGGCCCGTTTTCCACTAGGCGGAATTTTTCCGCACAAAAAATAAATGTAGCAACGTGATTGGTTCGCTTAACACTTTTTGACGGCGACATGTAGCTATAGCCAATTAGTTCGGTAGATTTATTTTCCGCTCGGAAAATTCCACCTAGTGGAAAACGGGCTTATCGCCAATTTTAATGTCTAACTTCGAGTTTCGAAAATGCGCGCTGCACCGTCAATTCTAAATGGCGGTAAAAGTTGCGTCACACCACCAAATGTTGATTCGTGGTTTTTACAAATTTCCCGAGATTCGGCTAGTGAAAATCGTAAATTGGTTCGTGAATCACGAATCACGAATCACGCACGAATCGTTATTTCGAACCGTGGTTATCGTCTTTCGATTCGCTACTCATTTACCAGACGAATACTCAGTCATTCCTTGCAGTAATGACTCGCCAAAAGCATCATTAAAAACCAAAATGGTGCTTCTTTTGTTTTATTTGAAAATGAGACTGTGAAATTCAATATGACTGGGTATACTACAGCCTGTCAAAATTTTGTCACTTTCCTTGATACGTCCTGTACATATAATGACTTGTAATATCCTTATTTCTGTTTAGTTACTAAGGGTAGAATATGTTCACTCAAAGAATATGATATATCGAGATGTGAAGCCAGAAAATTTTTTGATTGGAAGAAAGTCGGCAGGGAAAGACAGAATAATACATATTATAGATTTTGGACTTGCAAAAGAATATATTGATCCTGAAACAAAGAAACATATTCCATATCGCGAACACAAAAGCTTAACTGGCACTGCTAGATACATGAGCATAAATACCCATCTAGGAAAAGGTGAGTTTGCATTTTGCTGTGCTGTATATTCTAGAATTTAGTGTAATGGCTAGAGTTACATCCCAACCCCAGAAGAAATATATGATGCTCGGGATGCTGTCACAAGTGATTTTTCGAATTCCTCACAAAACAACCAAATTCCTCAGATTTGAAAAAATCCTTCAATTGCCGTAGGGAAGTACCATAATTCAAAATACCATATGACCAGGCCTGTTGAGAGGGAGGGTCAGCCTGGTCTTTGACCAGGGGCCCACGACTAAAGGGGCCCATTTTTTACCAACAATCGTGCATTCTATTACCGATTATTTTGACTCAAAAGCGACATTATAGTATTAGTGCAGTTATTGTAATATGCTGGCGATTAATCGAAAGACACGCATCATGCATGTTTATTTTGAGTTGGAAATTGGTATCTCAGTTATTGTGCAACAATTAAGTGTGCCATGTGCGTAACAAAAAAGGACAAATTTAGGGCCTGTTCATATGGGCCAAAGTTATCCCGGTTAGCGAGGAAACTTTTCGACTAGCCAAATGGTTTTGTTCTGTTCATATGGCGAAACATTATCCCGCTGACCGGGAGAAGTTTTTGGCTGTGACATGAAAAGTTGCTGACTAAACAGAAAATCATCCCGGTAGGCGGTAGGCGGGAAAATTGCGTTCATATGGGGAGAATTTTGTCCCGCTAACCGAGATCTCGCCTTTCAACAAGCGAGATCTCGGTAAGCGGGAAAACTTTTCGTCTCATATGAACGCAATCTAATTTTTCGTAATATTTGTTAATAAGGCGAGATCTCGCTTGCGAATTTGCCGAAAAGTTTCCTCCCTAACCGGGATAACTTCGGCCCATATGAACAGGCCCTTAGTTTAGGTATTGGAAGGAAGGGCTCATAAAAATTATTTGACCAGAGGTCCAAAATTTTTCTCGGTGTCCCTGCAGCGTAGTATAGAGTGAGTTTATTTCTGCATTTAAGAGCAATCTACATTGATTCAGTATACAGTGGAACCCCGCCATACGACCACCTCGTTAATACTACCACCCTTATTATTTCCCCGAACAACACCCAAGCTTTTTTCTTGCCGAAAGACCCCATTACTACGACCAACGACCATCTTTTGATGTCCTCTACTCATTAATACGGCTACTCAATATGCCTAGTTATGCTACGTTTATGTATAAAATTAAAATGTTAAAAACTGGTTTAAGGGATTTTTTAAAATTAAGCACAAACAGATTTTTTTGCTTCAGGCCCGTTTCAAACGTCGCACAACTGCTGTGCCGAATGCGTTAAAAACAATCGATGATAAGGAGTTTCAGCTGTTTAGCTATTATTTTTAATGCATTCGGTACGGCAATAGCGCGACGTTTGAAACGGACGGGCCCCAGTGTCCACGAAATCAACCGAAGATGACCGCTTTTTACAAACCTACAGGCATTTAATCAGATAATATACGTAATTACGACTTACGAATTTACGATATCTATTTCAGCGTTTTGGCCACCCTAACTGAATTGTGTGCATTTGATAAGCTACGTTCTTATATTTTAAAGTCTTTGGAATTGTGCATACTATACAATGATCTGTTTGGTATGACTTCATTGGAAACATTTGTACCGTAATTTGACCCAATCGTATTAACGGGGCTCCACTGTAGATGGTAATTCTATTTATTGCCACCATGATTGATGTTGAGTGACAAATACAGTCAAAACTTTATTAACGGACACCTCTGTGAAGCAGACACCTCTTTTAAACGGACAGAATTGTACTGTATTTATTATAAGTTTTCCTTTTGCGTATGTGCGTGTAGAAAACGTTTTTCCATTTTGCCACTCAATCGTTAGACTTGAAAAAGCATCCTTTTTTTTACAGAACAAAGTCGGAGAGATGATTTAGAAGCTTTAGGTCACATGTTTATGTATTTTCTTCGAGGTAGTTTGCCATGGCAGGGATTAAAAGTAAGTAAAAATTAAATTATACAGATGTAGGATTTTCAGAGTTTAATACCCCCAAATTATGATAATTAATGTCATCAGTACTTATATCTGTACAACCAATGGGATCAGGGGCCGCGGAACCGGGGGGGCATTAGGGGCATGTGCCCCCCCCCCCACTTTTTGTATCAGGGGAATATGTGCCGAAGAAGTAAAGCTGCCCTTTTTTCCATAGAATGGCAATGCCTTGCTTCAGGAAAAATTGAGCTAAATATGTTTTTCCTAGATGCAAGTGTCCTCTTTGAGGTAATAAGTGCACTGCGGGCAAAAGTAAATATATCTTTTCAGACATTTTGCAGTTTTTACGCATTACACTGACCTGTCCTTTTTGGTCAGTGCCCCCCCCACTTTTGAAGTGCTTCCGCAGCCCCTGAATGGGATAGGTTGGTGAAATATAAGTTGTTATCAGAACCATTCTATTTGTAGGCTGATACACTAAAAGAAAGATATCAAAAAATAGGAGACACGAAAAGATCAACTCCTGTTGAAGTTCTTTGTGAAAATCAACCAGGTGAAAACTGTTGTTATTGCTTTTCACTGTAAAATAGCATATTCAAATGACATCATATGTACAATCCCTGACTTATTGATCCGTAGGGGCTTCGGTGGCGAAGTGGCTAACGCACTTGCCTTTCACCTCTAAAGCCTGGTTTTCCCTTGAAGCGTAAGCATAAGCGAGAAGGAAGACTTTTCCTGTGAGGATTGCAAAAACAAAGGAGAAAGAATTTTTCTTTGAATTTCCTGTTGCTCTTCCTAGGCTTATACTTCGCTTCTTATGCGTATGCTTGTGCTTACAATGTGCGTACAATTAGTTGCGTTTCTTTGTTTTGCCTTTTGTCTTGATTTATGCGTATGCTTGCCTTGCAATTGAAACCACGCATATTGTAGCTGGTTCGATTCTCAGTGAGGAAATATCCAGTGGAAATGTCTCATTCTGACTTGAACACAGTCTTCATGTGAAATGAATAAAGTGAACGCTCTGCCAAAGTCGCAGGTTTTTTATGAGTACCCTACTGTCTTCCGATAGGGAAAGTTGACTGGGTGGGTTATGTAAAACAAGCCCGCAGTAATTGGCTTGTGCTGTTGTGGTGACCTTGCACTGGCTGACTAAGCGAAATAAATAAATAAATAAACTTCTGTTCGGAACTTTCTTACAATGATTTAGTTAACACATTGTGAAAAATATGACTTGCCGTATTTAAGGTGGCTCCCTAGAGTTTTATCTCCGGGGGTATTTTGGTCGTATAAACAAGTAAATTTGAATGCCGAAATAATATTTTGGTCGCGAA
>JAOBYK011039755.1:0-23797 GCA_025434845.1 Phenganax subtilis | reverse complement strand
GTTGCCGACTATGACGTAAATGCGGTCCAATCCACTCAAGCAAGCAATCAAGCACTCGCTGACTATACCTGGCTACCACTACGCGGTAGCCACAAAAAAGTCCACGTGTTGACAAGTTTCCTTCCTCATTAATTATTCCATTCACTACGCTTTAACTTTGTTCGGATAACATTTTTAACTCTCATTCATCGCTGAAAATTATTAGCTATGAAAATGTTGGCCAAATTTGCCAAAAACTTAACACTTCTTGAAACTTTTTTTAAATAAAATTCAAATTGAAACAATATGAAAAAGTTTCTTTGGCCATTGGCTTAAGTGTTTAAATGTTCAAAATGATGTAGTCATCATGCAGTTTTTAATGTCGTGCTAAAACTGTGTCACATGCAATAGAGTCGCTCAATGTGTGTTTTGCTGAATGGAGCATCAAAATATGCATGGGTCAAATCGCCTTCCAATACCCTCTCCTGTATCTCTGAGGCACAATATCATACGCACTAACAAAAGACACTGCTGTAGAATAGTACAACAGCAAAAGAACAAAAGATTAGCACATGGCAACATGGCATAACACGATAGCAATAACACAGATCCATTTTGAACCCTTCCCCCCGAAAGTCAGAAACATCGACGAAATGCTTTTAAAATATATTCAATTTTAAGTGAGGAAAAGTATTTTTGATATATAATTGCACACTCAAAAAATAGTGAGTTCAACTAATGTTTTCGTGGTTTTAAAAACGAAATTGGAATTCCTGAATTCTCTATTTATGACATTTTTAGAAACTTACCTTTCTGCTTGCACTTATAGCTAATTGCACAGAAAAAAACTTAAATAACAAAAATTATAAACTGTCCATGCAAACATATGGGTTTTTTTCGCTGTGGAAAATCTATATAAATCATCTTATACAAATATCAGATAACCAGTTTAAGTGAATACACTTTAAGGCACTTTTAAAAATTTCGGAAATCAGTTTATAATTTTTTTCACAAATTACCGAACTACCAATACTACGCGAGTACTTCATGTTACCTGCAGCATCAGCTTCATCCCTCATGACAGGGGATGTCAACGTTATGAGGACCTTGATGATTGGTTCTTTGGTAGAAGTGATAGTAATAAGGCTGTCAGTCACAGAGACTTCGTACTTCTCTTCAGTTACTTTCTGTAATGAAAATAATAAACAATTTTTTTTCATGAAAGTTAAAGATAAAAATAAATGAAAAACTTTTAGATGGAACAACAAACCATTGAAACGTTGGTCGAGAAAATTTCCAAGAGTTAGAAAAGAGAATATGTACCATGTACCGTTGTGCAAAACTGTAAGCACACATTCTATAAGTTACTATCGCAAGAAGAATGCTGTCTCTGAGTTAAACAATACGTGAACTCGTCAAGGGGGTGACCAACTGTTTAGGGGTACTGCTGAGCTTGCACAACTTCAGTTGTTCAAGACAGTGTTTAATGTGTTGTATTTTGTAACCTGTACGTACCTTGTAATGTGTTATTTTAATTGGTTTAATTCAATTCTGTCATATGGGCGCAGGATATAGTAACCGAAATACTGCGATTCCGTGTGTTTATTTTATCTTATGTTGTTACCGAATAGCGTATATAGTCCTATTTTTCCTTTCATAGCAGCTACAAAAAGGCAATCGGAAACTATTTTAAACGCTAGTTATAAAAAAAGAATTGCCGGCATTGCAAAATCAGCATATCCAATATCATTTTGCAGGGATAGACTTTTAGCTAAATCAAAGAGGAAAACACAAGATTCTGAAAAGTAGTCTTTGCAATATAACAAGATCTTGAGTTTAATTTATCTTGTACTGTTTATCTACTAGAAACGCACATTGCAGTTAAAATTGATTGTGGGTTTATACAGTGTGTTTAAAAAAAAACGGACCACTGATTTATGTATAGGCATTGCAAATTAGTCAGATGCATAAATTATTATATTTTAATGATTCAAATTATTGGCATGCATTGAAACTTGAAAGCCTTGCGTCTCCCATGCGTAAGGAATAAGGCAGAAAAAAATTAATTCATTAAATGTCTTTTAAAAGAATTTCCAGGGAAGTGAAGAAATATCTACTGTTTATTTAGTGCGACCATGCGATTCCTTAGCATTCAGCTGACGTTCAGCTTATCTCAAAATTAACTGTTGCGATGCTCACTCGGATAAACGTCAAGTGAAAGAGTCAGGGCAATGATAAGAAATGTAATGAGGGACATGCAAAAGCGAGCAACACTGTGTCAGGACCGAAATGGAGGACATGCTGAACGGCACGGCCCTTCATAAACGTTTAGTATTTCTTTGTTGTAAATTAATTAAAAACTCAAACGCGTGTTGACTTCTCCAGCCTTATTCCTTACTCATGGGAGCTGCAAGGCCTTCAAGTTTAAATGCATTACACTAATTTAAATTTCATTAAAATATAATTTATGCATCTGACTAATTTGCAATGCGTACATAAACACATGTTCCGTTTTTTTGAAACACACTGTATAGCTCGCGAAGGGAAATTGGAATCAGCAAGATTAGGCGCGCAGCGTTCCCAGTGAGAGGCAGCAACAAAAGCACCGGAAATTGTTCCTTGTTTTTGAATATGTGGGATATCAAGTCAAACAGACCCAGAATATACATGGGAATCTTCCTAAAAAAGCCTCTTTCTTTTTCCCGATTACCGACCAGTGTTTAAAACGTTTAAAACAATAGTGAAGTACTTAGATAATGTTTCTTTTAAAATCGAGAAAATGGGCAATCTATTGAACATATTAGGACGCTTTTTCTAGGCAGTAATTTATCAAAAGTACTAAATCTACATATGCAGCACGTAAACAGTAGAAAATCTGATGAACTTTTAAACCTACATATGCCACCACCAGCTAATAAGTAGTCATTCAATATTTAAGAATTACAACTTTAAGAGGGTGATTACATCAGCCGCGCTAGCCAGGCTAACCGGTCTGAGTTTTGTCACGAAAATGTTTCCTGTTAATTAGCCGAGTATTTGAATGAAACTTTGGAGCAGGCTAAGGCCTAGTAGATTCTGAATGTTGTTTCCAATCTTATTTTACACAAGCTTTGAAGCAGCAAAAAGATGCGAAAGAAAGCGTTCAGCCCGGTTAACCGGGCTAGCCCAGGTCATGTAAACAGGCCCTAAGCCAAAAAATATATTTATAACTCACCGTTAATTGTTCAGGAAGTTTCGATGAAACTCGTCCAAGAAGCTGTGCTGTCGGTCGGTCTAAAATCAAATTTCTTAACATTGAGTGGCTAGCAGATAAAGACCGTTAAATAGAAGCCTTTCCAATTGCACTACCATACGCAAGCATTTCGTTATCCAAAATAGCGCGTTTCAAAACGGAAGGACAAACGTGATTGTAGCCTGTAAGATACACATTTCAAACGGAATAGCATGCATTTTGAGATGTGAACAAACAAAGACTGCAGTGATTAACAATTACTTGAAATGGTAGCAGTATACTGCAGAATAACCTATTTGTCAATGTCAAACAGGAAAATCACCTTGACACAGAACAACAAGTTGTACATCAAGTCTTTCGTGAAGTAATAATCCCTTCGCAAGGACACCAACACGCATCACACCTTTCAAGGTTCCTGTACGAAAACACAACGATAAGAACACAATGTACTTGTCTAACTATACCTTGAAGAAGCGCAAGTAATTTATACCATAATGTAACGACTACATACATGTACGGCGTTGATGTAAAATAGGGTACAGTATAACATAATCAGAATTTATTCGCAACCAACTTTCAATTACAAACATGCGTTTGACTTGTTGACGAACGTGGTTTGGGAGTATTGAACGTCTTACAAGCAGGTACTGCTGTCAACTTGGTTCACTAAAGTACAGGATGTCTTACCCCTCCCCTGAAATTGAACAGGGTATAAAGCATCTTAGATCGAATTAAAGGACTTAATTTTCATGTAGCAAGAAAGGAAAGTTATTTAGCTTGCCAACGATGCCTTTTCTTATTTCATAGCAACAACAAAGGACCGAATGCTCTTCGATAAAAAAATTGTCGGTGGAAACCACATTTATCCGACGTTTACGATTGAACCTTCATTAAATATGTAAAGTTCATAAATCGAACACAATAATTATTTACCGGGGTGCAAAAACTTCTTACAATTCCTAAAAGCAACACTAGTCTGCAGCAACGTTTTTGTTTCGTAAACAGTTTTGACTACAAATGCTGTTTGTTCAGTTGTTAATTGAACCACGTGTACTAGACGTACTTAAAGTACAAGAATCTTAGTACTTAAACTTGCACAAAAATGTAAATTTTGCATTCTCAATCGTCTCAAATTGATTCAAACCAGTAATTTTGACTGCCATTAGGGTAATAATATTGCTTCGATCCTAATGCTACTCCTAGCGCTAGAGCGCTAGCGGTTTCGTCGACCAGCAATCTCTATTCAAAGAGTATTCGATCACTCTCTTTGTTATGAAATAAAACAGACATACAAAAAACTTAGCAACTCCTGTTTCTTGCAATGCAAAAAGTAATCGTTTGATGCAATGTAAAAGTCAAATGTGTTGCATTTTGTTTCCATTTTTTGGGAGGGGACACCCTCTATATCACAAGAATATTTGACAATTTTTCATGCACAAACTATATAGACCAAAATACAACGAAATTACACTAATGAAACCGTAGGGGGGGGGGGTGACAAGGTTTCCAAAATTTGGAAGCTCTGTAAACAAATCTTGAACTATACTTACAAAACAACTTTATGTACACTTACTGGGTGCTTGATCATTCTTCTCCTTCAATTTATCAGTTTCATCTTTCTTGGCCACTTCTTCTTCAACTTTCTGCGTCTCTTCATCCGGTTTTTTTGGTTCTTCTTCAGGTTTCTTCTCTTCTGCAGCTTCCGTCTTTTCCTCTCCACCAGTTTCTTCCGCCTTCACTTCAGTCGGAGCTTCAGTGACCTCCATCTTTTCATCCTTCACTTCCACAGGCTTGGCTGGAGCATCCTCCTCAGCAATATTGTCAGAGACAAGCTTCAACGCTTTCTCAACTGCAGACACAATATTCTGCACAGCACTAAGTTCTTGCTCATTGGGATAGATCAGTTTGTGTTTAGACATCACTAGGCGATCATCTTGACTATCTTGCTTGGGTCGAGGATGGTTTAGCGGTGGATACTAAACAGAAATTTTCCAGTAAATAAATTGTTTACTAATTAGCGAAATTAATTTTGAGACAAAAATGATAGCGATATTAATTATATTCTTTTACAACGACGTTTCGAAGATTTTTGAGTACCAAGACAGGTAATTTTGAATTTTTAATTGTTCATGTGACACGAATGTCCAAATCGTAAAAAATAAAAAATAACGAATCTTACTGTAATACTCATTTTAACTTGAAAATGATGCAAGAAGCATTGAAAAGTTGTCAGAGTAGTACGAATGGTCAGCTCGTCGAGTTGGAGCAAAGTGGTAGCATCTCCTTAACAGCTAGTACAGTAGCCCGATGTAAAATAAAGTAGAGCTGCTCCCAATAAATCGATAAATCGATTATGTTTTTCGAATCGATTTTGCCAAAGAGTTATCGGATAATCGGATAAGATGTAACACCACACAGTACGTTGCGGGAATGTATTAATTCCAGTCCGGATTAGAAACATTCTAGCTTATATGCGTAGACTCAACGTGTTGAGTCTACGCCTATCGGCTAAAATTATTCGCTCGTTGCAGTCAATATTACAATATACCTGAGAATATTGCTCCGGACGTAATTGCAACCGCCAGATGCAAATTGCTATTGTTCATCAGGTGAAAAACGTTCATTTTATCAGGCAGATTCAAAACGTTTATACTGATTGGTATAACCCACAAATATTTCGTTGGTATGTCAATGATGACGTATTTCGTTGAATTATAATCACGATTAATCGATTTTTTTCACAACGACTAATCGATTACGATAATAGGCCGATGGGAGCAGCTCTAAAATAACGGTTAAAGAGAAAATAGCTTCCTCAGTCTGATTGCTCAAAAGTTCAAATTGCTCAATTTCGGGTTAACGTAAAGTTTGATGCAAGCTAGGAAAAACACTTATCTACACAATTTGTTACAATTTGCACAGTTTTGAAAAAGAGATGTATACACACATAAATATAGAAACTTAAGTAGCTGGTAATATATTAACCCTGGATTAACGCTAATTCAGCTTCAAACAATTGGCCACTGAAGTTCAGATCTTACCATATCTGGAGGATAGAATTCAGGACGTTGAGGTGGTCCCATTCTATGTCGCCAATCCATGTCCATCCCGTGACGATGTGTTTCTTGCTCTTCCCACATGCGTTCTTCCTCTTCCAATCTTCGCCAATATTCTTCTTCACCCCACCTGAAATGGCCACCACTATTGTTTCAGAGTGATGTCATGCAATAGACATATTAATATATTTTCATACCAATTTCAAACGAGATGACTGAGCAATCTTTAGCAGCATCCAAAGCATATTTCGCAAATATATTAGAGAGCTTTAGATTTGACTTCCACTACCGCTCCCACTACTTTTTGCTACCTAAGCTTATATTTAATTGGTCAATCAATTAGATAAGACGCATCTCAGTGGTTAGTCTCGGCACATGGTAGTCGTATTGGTAATGGAAGTCAAATCTGAACCTCTTTAATTACTACACAGAAATCCCATAACGCTTTGCAAGATCTCATATCGACCAGCCTGCAGAACTGTTAGGACTAACAAGTTTGAGTATTACTAAGACTAACTTTGGCCTTCAGACTCGGCATTTAAAAATAGCCGGACGCAAGAACTCCAGCAAAATTCCAGTCCAAGCATGTAGCTCTCTACATTGTCTATAGTGTACCGTATTTCCTCGTTTTACCGCCGCCCTCAAATAAACGCCGCATTCGTCAGTAATAAAAATTAACAAGCACTGCCTTCAAAAAAGCACTGCATTAATTATTTACAAAATATATAATTGTTCAAGAAGCGAATAACAATACTACAAAATAAAAAACTTCGGAAATTTATATCCTCTATCAATGTTTTATAGTTTGAATTCACCACAACGAAAAAGATGGCGTATGTACACTTTACCAGCATGCATTGCAGTCGGAAATGGTCTAAAGAGCAAAGTGACGTCTTTTGACAGGCAGGCATGATACAAGATGTCATCTTTTTCGTTGTGTTAAAGTTTTATAACATTATAGGTGTATTTCTAGTCGTCTTTTTTTACTCTTTTATACCTTAAGCCTGCAATGCATTCTGGTAAAATGTACATGTCGCCATCTTTTTCGTTAGGCTCAATTATAGCTCTTGCCACCATTTACAAACAAATGTGTTTGAAGAGCGCCACATTTCAAACGCTGAAAATATGAATAGCACCCCGGCATTTAAACGAGTAAATACGGTAACGCTTTTCTCTCCTTCTCTTGATAAAAAAATTTGGCCAAAAAGTAAGACAAAAAGCAATATATGCACAAGGTTGCGTCTATCATTGACGTACACCCACATACTACTGCGGGTAGAGAATTTCTACAAGTATTGGTCATAAGCAAGAAGTCTATTGCTTGAGTAGAAGCAATAAACGCACCTTCGAACTTCTTCATTTCTCCAAGCAGCTTCTTGTTGTCTCCAGTACATATCTTGCTCCCATCTTCGTCTTGCTTTGTCATCCATGAGCGAACGAGGCTGATTTGCCTGTCTTCTCGCAGACGGCTTCTGATCCACAACGTAAGTAGGCTCAACTTTTTTCTAAACAAAAATCGACAAAGTTTAAGCCCGTTGTCCACCAAGCGTTTTTTAAGCACGAAGAACCAATTCTACTTTACAGTGTGGTACGAAGTGTAAACCCGTAACATTTGCGTGTTAAAATAGATTCTCTATTTCTCGAATTCATCTGGGTCGTAGGAAATAGGATATCGTAGACTTTAAATTTTCGAACAAGCATTTTGTCATTGCCACAAAATCCAACACTGGTCATTTAGCCACATCAACAACTAATGAGAGGACTAGCCACAAACCACTACCAATTCAGAGTAACCAAGGATAGTTAAAAGTGCGGCTTCCAAAGACATCAATACACACAAACGACCGCCTCATTAAAATTAAAGGTGATGGAGTGATATATAGGTTCTAGGTGATAAATGAACCATACTGAATGGCCCATTACGTTACTTCTACTAGCTTTTAATTGATGACGTAATGAAAGCTGAAAATTTGTTTTGTAAATGATTTTCAACACTTTAATTTAAAGAATCAACAAATTTAGCAGAGAGAGAAAGAATAGCAGCAGGATTAAAGTTAAATTCTGTAGAGATACATATGTATACAAGACATGTTATTGGAAATTTAAGATACAATAGCATTGCTGATTCATTCCAGTTGAAGAATTGCCATGATCTATCAGATTAGAACCCATAACAATTAGTATTTGCGAGTAGCAATGATTCTCATCATAGCATACTGTATGTAGGTAATAGATTTTATTGAGGCTCAATCGGTCATGCCCGTTATTTTCGTCTTGTAAAAGAAACTTGAATAGTTTTAATGAACCGTTTACATAGTCAATCTTTTTGAATACGAAATTTCTTGGTGAGTTGACTGTATATATATCGCGTTCCAACGTGGAGGACAAATAAAGAAACTATTTCACAGAGACTTTGAAATTAAAAAAGTCCCCTAACAAAAATATTACAGTGATCAATGGAAACCAACACATCAAAATTACTTAGATACTTAAAAGTGCTAGCATATTTTGATCAATACTGGTATGGATTGAATAATAGCTTTTATAACTACGGAATTTTTTCTATAAAATGTAATTGTACACCTTGTAACAGCGATAGCTTAAAACAGTATTTTTTCTTTACACAACCATAAATTCTGAAGAGCTCTACTTCATGACTATATATGGCAGTACACGGAGTAAAATTGTAGTACAAATATAAAAATACTTGCATCTTTAAATTACATCACAAGGTAGTGCCGTGCAAACTCCGGGTTTTTACCTCCGGCTCCAGCAAAAATTTTTTCCTGTTCCGCCAAAATCGTGAGAATTCAAACTTCCACGGAAGTTTTCTAATTTTAAAGTGGAAGCACTGCCATACGTAGAATGAACTATTCTTCCGCGAAAATTCGCTCTTTGTCGATACTAATCGTGCGTTTTTCAGAGTATATTTTGGTCAGACATTTATCAAATTTAGTAAGACGTTTACCGAAGTCCGACAGTAGTCTGCACCACAAATAAATGCTGCTGGAGCTGAGTGAACTCCAGCCCCCGCGCAAAATATGTCAAAACTCCGGCTCCAGCGCACAGCACCATCACAAGGATTAAAAGTCGTGTATTAAATTTTATATGAATGTTGTAACACTTGTATGAAAAAGCCTAAACAAGTTCGTGAACGGGGTTTCAAAATTCCAAATACTGTTACCAAAAAACCGAAAAAATCTGTTTTATCCGTTCATTTTTAACGGTTTCCAGTTTCGCTTTTTTCGGAAAACAGCCTCAGCCTAATTAAAACAAGACTTTTTACTCTCCTATTTGCTATTTACTCTCCCATTTGCTACCGAAATCAGTCAAGTGTTCCCACTGCGATTTGGACTCAAAACGATTCGCACTTAATCATCCGTTTTCAAAGTTCTTGAAATTCACATGGCAAAAAGAGCTGATCATTTTGGTCACCTGACTCTGCTGTTTTCAAAGCTTGGGTAGTCATATGCATACAGATATTTTCGATAACCATCAACAGTATGTATACAATCTCCATTTTGATTGGTTGGTGACCCACAAATAATTTCTGGTATTTGCAATTATGACGTTATATCTACAAATAACAGTTATCGCCAGAAGAAACTTGTTAACTATGGTGACTGATTTGATTAGTTAGTTCTGAAAAGAACTGTTAAAACACTCAGTTAGATTAAGATATCAGAGAAACTTAAATTGATAACTTAAGACATACTATGCACTTCAGCAGGCGTCTCTTCAGGTGCTTTGCCTGCTAAATAAAGTTAAAATTTTGCTTGTATTCGCACTAAAGGCAGGAAGCGATGACGTCAGCCCAAGCAGGGAATGCGACATCATACGCATTATTTGGCGTAAGTGTAAGTGTATATAAGTTTCACAAGTATTTCCTTGGATGAAGAAATGTTGACTAATGAGATTATGCGCTAAAAGTTAAAAATATTTGTATGTTATGACTGCTCAAACATTGAAAATAACGAAGTTAGGTGACCAAAACGATCAACTCTTTTGGCCACGCGACTTCAAAGAATATAGAAAACGATTGATTACTGGCTTTGTGTGTTTTGAATACCAAATCGCAGTGTGAACACTTTACTGACTTCGGTAATACTTTCCTATTTAGGTTTAATCAATGGGATTAAAATGTTAAAATTAATCTGTTTAATACCTTGTAAGCCATTTGATGCCTTCTTCCTTTCAAATGAGCCTCTCGAGCCAGTGTGTCATTGAACTTGCACTCGCACAACTTACACTCAAATCCAATCACTTTACCAGCATCGCTCTTCACTTCTTCGATATAATCTTCACCTACAGAAAATAAGTAAGGATAAAATATCAAAATCAAAATCAACAAAAAAACCAAACCTTTACTGGGTAGTGTAAACAGTCAAGTATAAAAATGAAGCTGAGCTTTCTAATGAGGCGATTGGCAGATTTTAGGTTCACCAATCAACAACTCCGAAATTAAAACTATCTGAGCCACTGTACAAATTAAATACAATGGACCTTTAACCTTATAGTCAAAATTTCCAAAAATTTCGAACTAGGAAAATCTTTTACCACAGCCTGAAAGAGCATCTTGAATTTAGTAAAACTGCCAAATTTGGTTTCGAAATGTTGTAAAATAAGGAAAATATAGCCGTGCAAAGTTGGCAAATTTTGTATATTTTTCTATTACGCGCGGGAAATTAATACCCCGTTCGAGAATTTGGGTATCCATTTCCCGCACGTAATAGAAAAATATACAAAATTTGCGAACTTTCCACGGCTATATTTTCCTTATTTTACAAAACTTCGCATCCAAACTTGGCAGTTTTACTAAGTTCAGGATGCTCTTTTCGGCTGTAGTAAAAGATTTTCCTAAAGTTTTGGAAGTTTTGTCTATAAGGTTAAAGGTCCATTCAACACTGAATTATGTAAGTTTTAGTTATGCCTGTTGACAGAAATACCAATTTTTTTGTATATTCCTGTTGCCAGTCATCAGTCCAATACAGAGTTATGGTTGCATTCCAGTTACGCGTTTTTAACACGCACGTACACGCACGTAAAACTTTAAATCCTTCAAAACTTTATACTTTTAAAAAATACATCAATAAATCGGCACGTAATTATTCAAAATTCTAAATTCTAAACAATTCTTCTCGTGATTGGTTGAAAGATACGTTTTATTACAGTTTGAAATTTCGCGTGCGTGTACGTGTGGGTCAAAAACGCGTAACTGGAATGCAGCCTTTAATTACTAAAGAAAGTCATCTGAACTTCATACCAAACAGAGCAGGTGATTCAATGATTTTATTTCAGTAATATTCAGGCTCTGATTATAAACACACAGCACCCCCAACTGCTCCAAACTTTAGAATATTTATTCATTCCACTCCAAGAGCCTCAGTACTACACTACACAAATTAATTTTATTAGAAAAGGAAAGACCCTTTCACCTTCTAGTAAAAATAGCATTTGCAAAAAAGATCTGCGTTCTTAATTTCATACCAAAAGTAAAGAGACAGTATTTTCCATGTACATAACTTACCAACTAATTTTGTATCTTTTGCCTCTTCTGAACCTGCAGTTTCTGCTTTTTCACCATCTTCTGGCGTAGCAGTACCTTCACCTGGTGTTTCTGCAGTTTCTGGTGTCGCAGAAGTCTCGCCAGTCTGAGTGTTTAACGTCTGGCCACCAATAAAAGTGATCTTTGGTGCAGAGGGCTTTCTATTTCGACGTTGGTTACCCCTGAATGAAGCTTTGCCTGCTTGTGCCTTTGGTGCAACTTTCTTGTCTTTGTCTTGGTCTGCAGCTGAAAGAACTTCGGGAATTGGCTTGCCAAGCTTTTCGTGAAGTTTGACAGTCTAGGATGAGAAAAAGTACAGAGTCAGTTATTTAGACTAGTACTATAAAAACAGTGCTTTAATCTACCATTACTGTAAATAGCACAGATGTCCCACACCAACAATTTGACAAGGAAAATTGTATACCATAAAATTGGGTGTAATGGAGTGCATTCACACTCAATATGTTAAAAGAAAAAATTGGTAGGCACAGAAGTGTACTCTTGTTGACCTGAGGAGTGGAAAGAGTAGGATCCTGACAAGCCAAATAGCTTGCCATTGACATCAATAATAAACAAGTAAGGAGCACTGCAAATCGATGAGCCCAAAATTTTGCAACCTCTTCTGACATCATTGCTCAATATTAAAGTATTATAACATATGTATACACTCCCTCAGATTAAATCAGTTATTTAGTTTCCTCCACTTAATAAGTCAGGGGAATTAATCATCACTGGGAGTAATTACACATTTCTTACATGAGACTAAGCACTCAATTTATTTTGAACACTTTCGTTTCTGTGAGGAATATTTTGTATTTGGAGAATGACTTGAAACAGTTCTAAAACAGTTACATATTGATAACAAGCAAGCTTTGTGCCGATAAACATGGCAAATGTAGGCAAAAAGTCAAGAACTACTGCTCATACTGTCGCACAAGAAGAGTTTTCAAACAGGTAAAAGCTGGCCTGAGTGATACAACATGTGACTGACTTTCTGTAGCTATATAGACACTAGCAGCCACACAAAAATAGGCATATTTTTGCAAATAATTTTACGTTCTGGGCGTCAAGTGTACTTGTTTACAAACTTGCGATATCACTTAATTATTCCCTGAAAAAGCCTTGACAAACCTTCAAGTGCTTTGCTCCTTTAAGATGAGCATTGAAAGCATCTTTTCCTGTACATGTGATATCACACAGACTGCATCTATAACCATCAGGTCCAGCATCTTCCGCTTGTTTCGCTGCTGCTTCCTTCTTCTTGTGCTTCTGACCTTCAAGATGCTCTTTGTATGTCTGCAGATTGAAACAAATCTTGGGTTAGCCAAATAACTGGAAGGAGTGCTTCCCTGACTAAAAAAGTTCTTAGTCATTAGACATGGTAAAATATATATACCAGGGTTCGAAATAAATCTGAAAAAATAGTTAGTGATTTTTTCTCGTAAAATTAGCCGGAAACGCCCGTAAATTTTCGCCAGTTGAAATTATTGTCCAACGTTGACAAATCAACGGTTAAAAACGCGTCACATATGATACTTGCAATGTCTGTCTGGTGATGTTAACTTCAACTCATAAAAACTCTAACCTACACTAAAATATACACATTTGCAAAAAATAAAGGAAATCCACATAAACTTGCAAAATATTTGTCGTAAGTCAGGCGCTAAACACCAGAAATCTTATTCTGATAACGCAACTGCCACGAATTTGAAGTGTTCACAGATCACTTTATTATATTGTATCAGGGTTTGCCACACGCGAAATTTCTCCATTTATGCAGAACAACAAATTCTTGTGCCCTGAACAACCGTTAACAAGTTGTTGGTTCGTGATTTTCACGAATTTCTTCAAAATTCCGTTCGTGAAGATCGTGATTTGATTCGTGATTCATGAATCACGAATCGTTATTTCGAACCCTGTATACAGAGTAGGGCACATTGAGGTACATTGCCAGTCCCTGGGTCAATAAGAGAATTGGCAGACTGGTTATTTATAGGTATTGCCGTTTTGGGTTAGCCATTGACTGGCAATGCACACCAAAGGCAAACTATTGTACTCTAGATGTTTTAAGGTGGCTCCCTAGAGTTTTATCTCCGGGGTAGTTGGATCGTACAAACAAGTAAATTTGAATGCCGAAATAATGCTTCAGTCGCGAAACAAACGTTGAATATCTTGCGTTTCCTTCGGTGAATTTCTGTCATATTTTGCACAAACAAAGTCTTTACTCTTTTAAATTTACACACCAATTTTGAAAAAAAATAAATCGAAGGAATTTTCCACAGTAAATTTTTGCAAATTACTCAAAAATGTATTGATTTATTTTTTTTAAAATTGGTGTGTTTAAGTTTAAAAGATTTCTTTGTACAAAATATGAAAAAAATTCACTGAAGGAAAAGCGAGATATTCAACGTTTGTTTCACGACCAAAATATTATTTCGGCATTCAAATTTACTTGTTTATGCGATCAAAATACCCCCGGAGAAAAAACTCTGGGGAGCCACCTTAATGTGTCTAACGCAAGACAATATTACTAGCCCCATAACAATTTGCCACTAAATATGTTAACCAAACTATTCGTCAATTTTCTTTAAAAGACTCATTGACAAGAATTGCATCGCAATGCCCCCTACTAATTTCCTTTTGTCCAATGCCAAATAAGTTGACTAGTCAAGACAATTTTTGCCACTTAATGGGTTTAAATTGTTTTATTGCAATTGGCAGTCAACTTTGGAACACCTGTTGTTTTATAGATGTTTCAATGTTGGCAAGGCACACTGTTGGGGTATTTTTGCTAAGCCGTCAAGGCCAATTGTGCATGTTTTGGCACAACAAAAATACAATATATTGTAACCTACAAAGAGGAGTGATAAAAATAAGTGATAGAGAATGCAGAATCTTAAAGGAAGAATATATATGGATAATTAGTGTGTATTGACAACGTAAGAACAGCACCATAACAGTGCTCCTTGCCAATCTCAAAACTATTTGTTTCAACATCAGATCATATTGATAACACAATAGACGTTCCAAACACAAATGGAAATCGCAGTGCTAACACTATGACTTACAGATCGGGGGGGGGGGGGGTTCGGGAAATTTTCACTGAATCCTCCAAGAGGAGGATCTATAAATGTTCTATTATGACAAAAATGAGAACCACATACAATGCTAGTTCGAATGGTATTCATCATTGCAAAAGGATGAACTATCAGCTCCTGCCATTTTTCAATGATTTGAGTGGGTTCATGTTGTCCTTGCGAGAGATTGCGTGAGATAAATTGAATATCACAGTGTGATAAATACAATATTACACCCCAAGCTCCAAAATAGGGGAATGGGATACAACACCGCAAAAAATCGACCCATCATGTTCTACAAATACAGCTTTCGGATTGGACAATTTGAATTTAAGATATAATATTGTTAATTTACATACCTGAGGGCCTGCACAACTGATCTTGCAAACCTCACAATAGTGAACTTGCTGCTGCCTGGGAGGATTCCTTTGCCTACCTTGAGCAGATTTCCCAGTACCGCTGCCTTGATTGCCCTTGTTGCCCCATTTCTGCTGACGAGGCTGCTGTTGATGGAAATAAGAAGAGGCTGCATTATAAACAGCAGCATCGTAGCCCTGGGCATGCTGATAATTACCACCACCAGAACCAGACCAGTTTGAGGAAGAACTATACGAGCTCTGTTGCGACTGATTATAGTTAGTATTTTGCTGCCCTTTGTATTGGGGGTAGGCCACATTGCTAGCCGTTGAAGTCTGAGTATTTAGCTTTCCAACATTAGGGCTAGCCATATTTTGATTTCCAGCGTTACTAGCCGGAGCAGAGTAGCCCGTATACATGGATTTCGAAGCGGCAGGACCATAACCGTAGGCTTGACCGGTTCCTGCATGTTGGTTGTAATAATTATTTGCCTTAGTTGCATCGTAGCCGGCTGTCGAAGCTTGATTATTGTCCCGTGCATAATACGAACTGGGGCTCGTATAAGATGCCTGAGCGTTTGCTTGATAACTTTGAGAAGTAGTGTCTTGTACACGTGCTGTATATCCGTAGGAACTGCCTGATAAAGCGCCCGTTTGGTAGCTAGAAGCGGCTGTAGGCGTATAAGCTGTTTGAGCTGGTACAGCAGGCATTCGTTGTGTTGCTGCAGCACCGTAATTCGCCGCTGGTGCACTCGTTCCAGCGCCATAGCCGCTCGTATTTTGTGCACTGTAGCCAGATGGAGCCATTTGCTGGTTCTGCATCGTACTGCCGTACACCTGAGAGCCTTGAACGCCCGGAGAATAGCCGTAATAATTGCTGTTTGAAGCCATTTTGCCTTCTTGTTCAAAGCGAAAAGACGGTGACGCGCCACGTGCTAATACGGCATTCTGGGATACATATCACTCGGAGCCTCGGAGCCCGGAGCCCTATGCCGGACGGAGCCTAATATTTCCACGGAAAATTCCAACTGTGTCTTGAACTAAATCCGAAAATTTTAACTGGAACCAGAGCAGCCAAAGTGGCCAGAGCTGGAGCTAAGATTCTTGTAGTTTTACAATTTGCATGGCGAAAACAACAATTTGAGTATTAGTTTGAGGGTACATCGCGTATCCTTATTATTGCTACTATAATAAATGTGACTAGAACTATGACTATACTGTTACTATAACTATAAGTATGACTATAACTAACTATATATAGCTATTCTATAACTGTGAGCTACTGCCATACAAAAGAGCCGCTTGATATCGGCACTTCGCTCGGCAGCATTAACAATGCTGATCATGACCTATAATCACGCCTTATCCGGATGACGTTATATTTGGGCACATCATTCAACACTGTACTTTCGAAATGTATAAATATTCACCTCTCGACACTCGCGTGCATATAGGATTGCTTCGCAACCAACGGTAAATCAACTAGTACAGAACAAAGAAAATGCCGAATGATACAAAAGACGTGTATAAGATTGCGCTACTTGGCTCTGAAGGATCGGGGAAGACAGGTATGCTTGCTATTACAAACATTTTCTCACCTTTACATATGAGGTGTTAAAGTTTTTTCGATTGAAAGCTATTCCATAAGTAACAACATTCGAATCTTATTGCTCGCATGTTAGCTCATTGTAGCAAAACTATGAGTCGTTTTTCTCCCACTTAAAACTATCACACTTAAGTTTAGTTTTGGCAGTTTAATAAATCAACAGTCGGCTACATAACACAGTCGCACACAAGTAGCATCGCTTAAATCCGTTTGTGAAATTTAGACTGGGGAATTAAAAGCTTAATATCTGAAAAAAGTCTTATGTAAAAGAGAAGTGCAGAGGCCATGATATTGCTCGGCGAGTACCGGCGTATATAGTACACAATAAAGTAGACCGATACGGCAATAACGACGTTTGTATCATGTAATTATAGCGTTCAACATAAACATACATTAGTCCAAAAATTATTTTCCATTTATCGGAGTTACACATGTATCGTGTTTTATCAGAAGGAAAGGTGCATGAATATATTACTTATTTTAATTAAGACTATAATATAGTTCCTATACAGACATACAAGTGAACACTTTAACATGTATTCATGTCGTATTCACAAACAAATAAGAAATTGAAATGGAAACCGAATATTTGCTCGTCTGTCAGTATCATATTTTCAGTATATAGTTAGAAGGCCATTGTTCAATAAAGTAATTAAAATGCGGGTTCTCAAAAACGATTATTAAACATAATGTAAATTTGTTGCATTGTACATAAAATACAGATTGCACTACTATTACTTTTGGTCATTTATTTCTTGATGTACAAATCTATGCTACGAGTTATAACTTCTGTATGACCTGCCGCTCAGTTCGCGCGGCGAATTTAATTAACATGTGGCGCGCAAAAATTATGGCACAGGAAATTAGTTTTCAAGAAATTGTCGATACGCACATCTTAGAAGCGTAAATACCAAAAATAGTCGTGCTCATCGACTAAAAGAATGCTTCGCGGAATTCTGGCAGAAAACGTAACGTTCGAACGATCGGATTTGTCTTTTATTGCGCATTCGCAGTTGTACTTGATGCACAGACTTGTGTTTCATATATAACTGGAGGTTATGACATTTGAGTTACAAATAATTTTTACAAACAAGTGGCTGCAATTTGAGTTGATCGATAAAAGCAATTTCACGACATGTTCTACATCACAAACAAAACTCTGATATCATTTGCTAAAATTCATCAACACCGTATTTACTCGATTACGCGTCGCGTTGCTCTTTATATTTTCAGTGTTTTAAATGAATGAAAGCATAATTCAAACAAAATAAAACATTGTAATAGAAAAGATAACTTTTCGAAAGTTGACTAAACTGATAGTATTGTTGTTTTATATTCGCTTCTTGAACAATTATATAACTTATGTATATAGTTAGAGTTTTAAAGCGAGTAAATACAGTAATTTGTGAAGAAAAAAGAAATAGATTGTTTTAATATTAGTTTCCTGAGAAAAATCTTGCAGTATAGTTGGAAGTATTTTCAAGTTCTACATCTTGAGATATTTCAAGGTACAAGCAGTTGGATATGTATTCAAGCACCATTTCCATTAAATTGCACGAGTGATGAGTTCTAGAAGTGAGTTCAATCACTCGACCTTAGACTTTACCGGAATTTCAGCGTCCTCGACGTTTATACAAGCCCATCTGTCCAAGCTACTGAAGAACAGTTGTAATATCTAGACTAGGTTTGGCGACATTTTGGTAGAAAAAGTAGGGCTAGCAAATGTATACTTACTATTTCAAGTAAACAGATGTGTCCTCATGTTATGACGCTTTTAACATTTGAGCAGTCAATTCGTGAAACAGGTCATTAATAATCGATTTTACGACTTCTTCTGTCATCACAAACAAATCCTTTAATCTTTACCTCCTCAATTAACGGTTTTAAAAACAATGATTAAAAAATATTTATGAGAAATCTAATCAAACAGGCCCTTGACCTAGCTCACTAGTGCGATAGCAAAACAAGTGCTCGATTTCATTGGAAATTGCAATTGCGAGGGGAAAATTGCGCTGTTGAATGCGTGAATCATTCCACAGAAGCAAACGTCTCGCATAACCATCCAATTACTCTATCCATATAATAATGACTACTCTTCTAAAACTCATAAATAATTCATGTTAAAAAACAAAAGAAGTTGATGACCGGAGACAAAGTAGCTAACTTTCTTCTCATTTTAGCCTTATTGGTCAGATTTTTGACTGGAAGATATATCGTTGATTATGACCCGACTATAGGTACGTCACCATTCTATACCTCTACGAAAGTAAAATTTTACGTTTAATATAGATAGATAGATAGATTTAATAAACCAACTTCACATTGCAGTTACAATGAACTGAATTGCGTGACTGTTACATTAATTTGAAATAATTGTTTATACAGGATTTACAAGTCAGCAATAAAAGCACATGCAATATTATTTACCAAAATGGTCAAAACTATGAGTCACTTATATTAAACGAAGTGACTCGTTATTGGCATTTTACTAATATTTTACCTATAAGAACTTATTACACACTTCTTCCACTAATTGTCATGCTTATACCGTCCACATTATTGGGTGATTCACACTGGCAATTTCCTCGGTGATTTTAGCCTTCTGACACATGGAATTGAATCAGCAACATATGACAACATACAAACATGCCTTTGCTAAATTGACAGACACTAAGCTAGTGGGTGAATCTATCCTATCACATACGGCAGGAGAAAAATCGCCAACGACGCTGTTAGTATAAGCCAGAACCATGCATGCGCAAAGGCCTGTTTGAACGCATGCAACAAATACGCAGCATTGTTGAATGGGGGGGGGGGGGGGGCGGGAGGCGATGCTAAACGAAAAGTTTCAATGTTATCAAACTTGGTCCGCCTTTCGATGTAGCAATATCCGATATCATGGAACAGTTAAAGATCCAACATTATTTTCAAACAACTTCAAAACGTTGAATACAAAATGTCCAACCAACATGATGCATCTGATCAAACAGGTCCTGTTGCCGGAGGAGTTAACTAACTCTTCATGGGAAGAACATGTTGCAGCAAAGAGTTAATATGACTCACCTGACGATAGTCTGCGGTAGACAGACAGCATCTCGACCACATTTTGGGGGAAGGGGTATGGCTGTACCCACCACGGGGGGGAGTAAGACAGTTTGCGAGCAGACTAACCTGACGACTCCTCTGCCAATATTTGTCTCATGGCTCGTTACATAACGTTCATTTTATACTATGGCAATATTTTTTTGCAGAAGACACTTATCGCAAAATATTTGTGGTGAATGACAAGCCAGAATCGGTAGATATACTGGATACAGCGACAACGGTGAGTATCTTAGCCTGATTCACACACTACCAATTTTGTGGGAGATTTTGTCTTTCTGGCGCATGTGATTGAGACAATAACGTTTTGATCACATGCTAAAAGGAGGCTTTATTTGAATCCCGCTCTCCACCTCTGGTTATGAAAACTTCTATATTTTTACGCCCTTTGCGTGCGGTGTAGTTAGATCTACTATTATAGTTCGTTTGAGAGTTCTTTGAAACTTCTTGGAAAGTTCGTCGTTGTCTTTTTAGTTGTGTATGTAACTCTTTTAGCTTCGTCTTTCTTGCTTAACTCTTGTTTCAACCAACTCAACTAACACACAACTACTGAGGTTTGAAATGTTAAGCAGCATGTGTTATAACAGCAGATGAAACTAAGGATATCTTCCTATGCGCAGCCCTGTGAATATGTTCTAACACGAAGCAAGTCATGCAAAATGGGTCAACCCTGTGGAATAACGATACATGAAAACCAGGTTTAAACCCTGGTTTTCATGTATCGTTATTAATCGACGATGATTTCCGATCCATTATTGTTGATCAGTGAAGTAGAATATATTCTAATAGACAAAGGATATAACGCATCACTGATCACAGACAATGGGTAAAATCCTTTGTGTATAGTAAATAATTTGCTGCTTCAATGAGCAAGAATAGACATCGCCAGAGCATTGCTGACCATCGGCGATAAATGAGAACGAAGCTTCGTTGAGCAGGTCTGACTTGGCTGACAATATGAATATCCACATTTGTCGTTGAAGAGCATAGTATGGGCGGTTTTGGTTCTTTTCTTTACCAATTTCTGCTTATATTTTCTCATTTCTATGTACGCCGATTTTGTTTTCTAAGTAATAAATTCGACCAAAACAAAATAGATAGAATTAACTTCACTACTGTATTAACAGATCTTCTACTTAGGGCAATGTGAAATCCACACAACGAAACGATTTTCTCAAATATGGCGATGCCTTTGTTATTGTCTACTCCGTCACCGATCGATCGTCCTTTGACATGGTTCCAGTTTACCGTCAGGAAATCCAAGACGCGCGTGATTTACACGTGACCTACACCGTAAAACTGGTAGGCAACAAAATAGACCTAGAAAATGAAAGAAAAGTGTCAACGTTTGAGGGAAAACAGATGGCTGCAAAATATGGATGGACTTTTTGCGAGGCCTCGGCCGCTGCAAATATCGCAATCACAGAAGTGTTTTTTGGCTTAAATGAAGTATCAAAAAATTCTGTTAAAGGCGTACTTGCTTCAAGTTCGGACTCGGACAGCTCATGTGCAACCAATGAAGAAGAATCAGGCGTGAAAACAAAAAAGAAAAGCTCGCGTCGTAAAAAGACGAAATTTAAAGATTTAAAACTTTTTCGCTGGCGCTCCCAGCCGGAAAATATCTAACAATTTGGACAATCACAGATGAAATGAAAGCGACTGCAATTGCAAGTTCACAACGGAATTTTTTAGTAATGTACATAAAAAAACAAAGTCAATCAATCAAGGAAAAAAACTTATTAACCTGTGAATAGTAATGAAAATGAAAGTTTGCGTTAACAGGAGAAAATTAGAAATATTCTCGATTGGTAAGCTACAGTAACATCTGAAAAACAATTCACGTACCGCTCAGAATAATAGCAAGCATATTACTATGTATTTTTGGCTGGATATATTCGCTAATACTCCGTAACGGCACGCACCGTAAGCTCGGGTCATAAAAAGACGAAATTTAAAGATTTCACGTTTTCGCTGCCACTCCCAGCCGGAAAATATCTGACAATTTCGACAACCACAAAATAGTATAGTACATGAGAGCAAATGCAATGGACAATTTGTAGACTGAATTTTGATCTAGGCAGTAAAGCCGAAATTTACGCAGCTGAAAAGAACATTTTAAATATAGTAAAACTGCAAGGCTTTGTCGCGAAAGGTTGTAAAATGCGGGCAAGGGCCGCAGAACTGGGGGAGGGGCACTGGGGCACGATGTCCCCCACTTTTCTGAAGAAATCATGACATGCCCCTTTTTCTCAGCGAAGATGCCCTTCTTTGAGTAACTAATTAATATGTGTTATAAGTATTTTTAACCGAAAACTACGAAACAGGAGTACATGATCTCAATAGAAATTTGTAAGTAGCAAAATGTCACCTTCCAGTTGTAATTAATAATTATAAAAAGTACAACCCAAGAAATCTTGCCATCATCTTATGCTATGAAGTTTTAACCTTCGTTTGGCACTAAGATCAAAATCCAGTAGCTATAAATATGTGTATGCCCTTTTCGCAGAAATCTGACCGGTGGCATAATTAATTTTTGAATTGTTATTATTGAAATATTACTGTATGAGAAAGTGCCCGTTTTTGTTAGTGCCCCCCCCCCTACTTTCGAAATGGTTCCGCGGCCCTTGAATGCAGGAAAAAATAGCCCTGCAAAGTTTGCAAATTAGTATATTTTTCTATTATGTGCGGAAATTGTTACCGCATTTGAGCCGAAAATGACCCCAACATGGTAGCAACTGCTGCACGTAAAAGAAAAATACACTAAATTTGCAAACTTCGCAGGGCTATTTTTCCTGTATTATACAACCAATCGCCACCAAACTTTTCAACTTTACTACATCTAGTATGCTCTTTCCAGCTGCGTAGATCAAATTACTTCTTTTTGCCTAGATTCAAAATTTAGTCTGTAATGTGAGTCAGTGTCCATTGCAAGTTCACAACAAAAATTAATAGTGATGTACATAAAAAAGAAGTCAAGTAATAATCTATAGGAAAGAACTTTTATAGGGTAATAAAAATGAAATTTTGTGTTAACAGGAGAAAATTAGAAATATTCTCGATTGGTATGCTATAGAAACATCTGAAAAACAATTAACCTTCTCGTCAAAATATATTTGCTAATTTCCCGTAATACCGCAGAAAAAAGCAGAAGCGGTTCACTATTTCTTACCATTTAAATAATGTTTAGTCGTTAATCATGGTATTACAAACCAATGTGCTAAGAATGTAAAGATCATATGCCCCTCCTCGGGATATAAAACACATAGCCCCAAAAATGCTCCTCTGAACTCGAGTGTAACTTAAAAAGTATACGAGCAAGTACACTAAAACAATAAACATTTCATACGGTAGAGAATAACCCATATTTTAGTTTTTATCATGGGCATTTCAGTACAGTCTTGACTGAGGTAAATGCGTTTGACGATGAGTAGACGATTCTAGAAATGTCAAAAATTAGCGAAAAACGGCTTATTAAATCGACTTCGTCAACCGACTGATGAGTAATCGGGTGATTGCACCGAGCGATGTAATTAATACTGGGACAAAAATTGTCAATTGCCAAAAAACTTGACGGGATTTTGGCTTTTGCTGACGCCATGTAGTTCCTGTATTGAGCTGTAAGAAAACTGGAAAATAAACTCCATAAGAAAGTCACTATGATTGCTTAATTACCATTGATTTCTATATAACTGGATTGCACATCCGGCTGCAAAAGTGAAGCCACCGGAAATCACGAATTTGGAGTACCAACGAATTCAAAAAAAACTTTGCTTTGGCAAATGCTCGGCACACTAACTTCAATATTTCCATTTTGACTGAGATAGTAAATTCGGGCGAAGTGCAG
>JAOBYK011038644.1:0-23800 GCA_025434845.1 Phenganax subtilis | reverse complement strand
GATCAATACCAGCCACCCATGCCATAAACAACGACCACCAATTTGACTGGACAAAATCAACTATCCTCGACCGCGCACAGACCAGACACGCATGTGAATTCAAGGAAGCATGGCAAAGCGTCCAACACCCATCCATCAACAGACACATAGACATTCCTCCAGCATACGACCAACTCAAACAAGACCATCGCCTTCCAAAAAGATCAACAACAACCAATCACAGCACAACACAACGGACCAATAAGAACAAAGTTGGACCTCCGAGTATACACCACAACGAACCAATCAGACGTTCACTATGCCTACACAACAAAAACCAGATAAAAGCAACACAACCAGTCCATTCCCACACAACCTGACGAAGACTTGAAGCAACAAGTTCAAAGCTCGTTATGAAAAACAAACAAAATCCGGAGAACATCAGTTAAAACATAATCATGCCTGGATTACAAATTTTCAAAACATATATATATATATATATATTAACCTTACAACATACATTTTTCACCAAAACATAGGTGTTTAAATCTTTAAACAAAAAATAAATTTTCTTAGGTAGTCTAAACTATCACATATAACCAGGACAAATATAAATATTTGTATACAAGTTAACAAATCTGAACAAAAACCCGTTTGACTTTTCAATTTGGAATTTAAATTTATTCGTCTCCGTTTGCCAAAAAAATTGTTGCTGGAAAGGAAGCTGTTTGGTACCTTTCATTTGGGAACATATTCTGAGGCTGTTGCTGCCCAATGGAAAGGTTGGCCAATCCAGAAAATAACATATTATCAAAACTGCTTGTGGAAGAGGGATACACATTGATTTATTCTGATTAGACCGATTATGTGGATTTTTCTTAAGTAGATGGGAATATATGATATCTTGGCTAATAATCTTTCCTCTGTTGGTATCTTTTTCAGCTGTGATGCAATTAGCTGTCCAAATAAGCTGTCTTCGTCTGCTTCAGATTTTTTATTTTGACTTGAGCGTTCTCCAGTTTTTTGCATTATTTCTATTTCAGCTTTGTCAGCCAGGTTTTCTCTGAGTAAAGTTCGAGCACAGTTTGTATTTTGGACATGACCTGTCACTTTGGGTTTTATGTCGGTATCAGAAATTTCACCCATTGTTTTATCACTTATGTCATCCATTTCTGCACTATCATCTATATCAATCAGGTTACTTGCTGTACTGCGTGGCTGTATGTACGGATGAAGCCATGAAAGAAATAAGTACATTTCACTACTTTCATCTCTGAGTTCTGTTACATGGTCAGCATTGGTGCCACTAACTTTTGCAGCCCTGATTTTCTATTTATCTCTGCTATAGCGGTTGTGAAGGTTTTTGAAGCTTGTTTTGGCATCTTTTCCTGTCACATAAAATTTAAATGTAATGAAGCCAATAGTTTTTACTACATCTTCCCAAGCTAAAGCGTTCTTCTGCTTATCGTTAAATTCTTTTGAAGATTTGTCGTATAAAAGTGCATAAGATCTCACTGGTTTGGCAAGTTTCTCATTGATACAAGTTTTTTTTTAACGGTTGGCCATATTCTTGTACCCATGAAAAGGACTGATGTGAGGTAGCTTCTGATTGGTCAATAGTGTGCATGTGCCTGTGTTCTGTGTGTTGACATGTCCTCACTTGCAATAAGCTCAGGCATAAGCACAAGAATATGCAAGATAGTTTTGTTTTTCTTTTGCCTGTCTTTATGCTTGTATTGTCTCTGTCCTCACTTTCCTATGCCTATGCTTGTGCTTATGCTTATGTTGCAACTTAAAACCACGCTTAAGTAACCAAGATGAAAAATTTCAATATGGAAACAGCATTTTTCTTAATCAGTATGATAAAAGGAAGTTTTTAAGCTGTGTTTCCTGCTTCTACTCAAAAATTTTTTAAAAAGTGAAAAATAAGCACATTTCTGTGTTGAAGTGTTATCAGCCAAGATCTCCTTTGCTGCAGCTTGAATAGTACTCCAAAGTTCTCCTTTGGAATCAAACTGCTTGCCAACTGTGTAAAGTTTACAGTTGATGATGCACTATATATTCTCAATAAGATTAAGGTCAGGAGAGCATGCAGGCCATTCCATGATTGTAGCAAAATTTTATTTGCATATAATTTTTGGAACATATGAAATTTTGCTCTTGAAGTTGGGTATGTAATGTGAATTTTCAAACATGAAATATGATGTGTTTGTGATGCAATAGAAAGGATGGAAGTTAATTAAACAGCATAGCTCGCATATACATTTACTAGAGCTAGTCGTAAGTTTCATGAATAAAGATGAGTTTGTCTGGCAGTGAAAGCAAGTGCAGTCCCAACAGCAATAGCTATGACTCAACACCTGAAAATTTGCGTAAAAATTCAAGCAATGATAATCTAATAGGAGCAAATTCGATTGTTCATCTGTACAAAAACAAGCCTTTGGCAAACCTGGACCAAGCCAGTGCAATGTCTGTCAAAGACAATGCAGATGGCGTTGATCCACGGACATTGGAAGCAAGATTCGAAGGAAATGTTATAAAGGAAACCTGTAGGGTTCAAGAACATTGTTCTCTGATTTACTAACAGCAAGAATTTTGCTAATAACTATCATTTCTTATAACCTTCCTTAGGTGCACATGTAACTTATGTAAAACAGAACTACTTGTGGATGCCATGGTGTACAAATGTTGCAAACAGGTTGGGCCTGCTCTACACCAGCTAGTGTTTGATGGTGGCATAGAGAGAATAAGCTGTGTGATGCTTCATGAAGATTACCGAACAATGACCCATTCTACAGTGTTAAAGAACATACGCCCACTTTTCAAGACAAATGTTGAAGGTCATATAGGCATCATGGTCAACTTGAAAATGAGTAAGTTGGAAAAAATAAGTGAGTTGTTTTTAGATATAAGCCACCTAAAGTAGAAATTTTTTGTGTGTAGATATATGAGAGCAGTTGCATATAAGTGGATCATTCACTGGCTGTGTGGATGTATTGGTTTGGAAAACTGAAGACCATTGCCTGCATGCATCTATGGAGATATCACAAAAAGATTTCCGTTGAGGAAACCAGCTGAGTACACTGGTTACTTTGCCTCATGGAATAAAATGTAGAGGTATGCAGAATGCACAAAACATGCTATTTATTGGAAATGTGCTGTTCTTACATGCAAACTGTGGTATTTTAGGGTTAGGGTTTGGTTAGGGGTTTGGTTAGGGTTGGGTTAGGTTAAGGACTTGTGGGATTACATTAAGTTTTAACTCTTAAATAATCCTGGGCTCTTTTCTATCATTTTTTAAATGCATATCATGGCTTCGTCGTATCACTGAAGAGTACCAATGAGCGAGTGACCTGCTTTAGAAGTAAAGACTATAACTGTAAATTTGTCTTTGTTTTCACTGCTTATCATTGTATCTGCGTTTCATAGAAAAACATTAATTACGTAGTGTTGTACTTTTAAACTATGCTCTACACTTTTAAATTACATCATTTTTTCACTGTGTATCATCGTATCTCCATATCATTTAAAGTAGTGGTGTTCTGCCGGTTCTAGCACTAAATTTATGCAAATGAGCTTTTTCATAATAGCAAAATATACTTTAGCGCCATTTTGTTTTTTTCAAAAATGTGCTAGAACTGCATTTTTTATTAGTATAAGCTACGATTATGCATATTTATCGAGGTGTTTTTTGCTGAGTCAACATTTCTTCAAAATCGATTTTTAGATCCGAAAATCCTTCAGAAAAATTAGACATACCTTTGAGTCAAAACGTTTTTAAAAAAATCGATTTCTGGATCCCAAAATTTTCCAGAAAAATCAGACATGCCTTTGAGTCAAAATCTTAAAAAATCTCCAGAAAAATCAGACATGCCTTTAGGTCAAAAAGTTTTAAAAATATCGATTTCTAGATCTGAAAATTTTCCAGAAAAATCAGACATACCTTTGAGTCAAAAAGTTTTTAAAAAACGATTTCTAGATCCGAAAATTTTCCAGAAAAATCAGACATGCCCTTGAGTCAAAATCTTAAAAAATATCCAGAAAAATCAGACATACCTTTGATTTTATTTGTTGAAGAATCAGATATGTTTTGGTGTATGTTCTCAGAGAGCGTGGATGTGAGTGAGAAGTTTTTCAGAAAATAAAGAGACGAGCGAAGCAAGTGGAAGCTGTAGAATCCATTCTTTTTTTTTGCAACTCGAGGAAAATTTTTTCCAAAATTTTCTTTATAATAAATGAATGAACAACCTATAAATAGCGCAGAGCGGGCGCAGGGCGCCCTTCGAGAAACTTTACTAAAACTTAGTTCCGCAAAAGAGATAAAGTGCCCAAGCGGCAAAGCCTATACACAGTCCTACATTAAGAAAGCCTCCAAGAAGGTACTTTTACAAATTTTTAAGGATTACAAACGAGATCAATTAAATAAGACGAACGATATGATTACAGACGTTGTTATATGAAAATTTTCAGAACTTATGGAACATTTAATATTAATCAAAGACGCGATGGAGATGGGTACAGAACTTTCCAACAATGAATCTTTTCGACAAGATATAAAAGTTATTTTAGAGTACATCACTCTTTATATTCCATTCATTGGAGTTTTTGCAGGAGGTCTTATTGTAGGTAAACATGTTGTTTCTAAAAATATTAACAATAAAGAAGAACAATGTTCTCCATGTGAGAAAGAAGAATCACCAAAGGAGACAAAAGATTCAGAAATGAATACAAGTTAGGTGTCTTAAATGAAATTTCAAATAAAATGAAGCGTTTTATTGCTCCAGAAATTAGCTGTAATCTGAGTGAAACAAGTGGCGTTTGCACACCTTTTAACATGATTATCTTAGGTATGACTGCTTCTGGTAAAACTTACTATTTACTAAAAATGATCGAAAAAAGTTATTTAGGTTATTTTGATTATATTTTTTTAATATGCCCCACCTACGAATATAACAAAACTTATCAAGTTTGGCCTTATGACAAAGATGAAAATTTCATTGCTGTAAGTTGTGAGCAAGACGATGTGGAATCTTTTTTGAGACAAATCATAGAATTTGCTAAAGGCACCAATTCTTTAATTATTTTAGACGATGTTGCAGCAAGTACTTTTGTGAAAAAACGTACTTCGGAGCTTGTAAGACTAGCATTTTCCGCAAGACATTATGGACTTTCCACGATTGTGATCACACAACAACTCACTTCTATTGCAAAACCTTATCAAGAAAATATCTCAAAATTAGTAACTTTTTATAATCTGAGTAAAAAAGACATGGACCTTATTTTTTATGACTATCTAGGACACTTGTCTAAAGAAGAAAAAACTCAAATTCTCAAACATTTAAGAAACATACCTTATGCAAGATTAGAAATTTCCTTGAGATATCCTCATGAGCACTTCATGGCGTAGCCTTATTTCGTGGCATAAAAAAATGTATAACTTCTTAAAAGTTACGCATTTTAAACATTTTGTTTTGTGGCTTTAACATCTTTGGTAAAAGTATTCTTGTAGTCTAAATGAGTGTTTAACCTTAGATTAGTTCCATTTCTACCAAATCTAGAAGTACAACCACAAGATTTATTAATTTTTACTTCTTTAATCATTTCCCCAGGATTATTTGGATCTGGAGCCATTTTTTCTGTTCTTTCTGTGCAAGTGGTGCAGTTTCCTATTTATTTAAAGAAAAAAAAAGCAAAATCTATGATTTCGCCAGCTCGTTGTAATAGTTTGCTTTGCTCAGTAGTGAACATTTTTGATTGTTTTATTTTTAAAATTAACCAATCCATCACTAACCACGAATATGTGACACACTATATTTGCAGTTGTAGCCTTTTTTGTGATTTCCAATAATACTCCATTTTGTGTGTTGAGTAATTTTTTTCCAGATCCTACGAGTAATTTATCTTCTGTAGTTCTCAAGTCCACCACTAATGCAAATTTATCTTTAAAAAACTTTCTAATCGACGTACTACTAGGTTCATATTCTAATTCACTTTTATGTTCAAATAATCTTTTAGCTTTGTCGTAAAGATCTGTAGAATTATTATTATGACGTCACTCTTGTTCAAAAAGTTTTAGCACATGTTTTTTAGTGTCTTACATGTTTTTCTTTAGTTTACTCGGGTGTTTATTCTCTTTTTGTATTTGCATAAAATAAATGATTTAAATTATTCATTTCATTACTGAGCCACGGAAATAGCAACAGGTTATGGGCCCAGTAGCTGCAGTAATGAAAGCTGTTTGCAAAATATCCTGTCAAAGTTATGGATTGAAACGGATTGAAACTGGCATGCAACTAGAAATATAAGTATGGCGGAATCAAAAAGTGTCACGATTGTTCCATTGACTGGGTCGAATTATGGGACTTGGAAAGTCCAGTATCACATGGCTTTGGTGAAAGACGGGCTGTGGAGTATCGTTTCTGGGACTAAAACTGCTCCTGCTACGATGGAAGCTGAAAAATACGCGAAGTTTGTTAGTCGCAAGGATAAAGCGCTTGCGATTATTGTGCTTTTGGTTGACCCTTCGCTGTTCTATTTGCTCGGAGATCCTGAGGACCCTGTAGCAGTGTGGAAAAAATTATCGGACCAGTTTCAAAAGATGTCTTGGGCAAACACGCTATCATTAAGATGATGTTTAATCAACTTAAAGCTGAAAGATGGAGATTCCATTTCAAATCATATAAAAGCAATGACCGAAATTTTAACGAACTAGCAGTTATTGGTGCGCCTATGGAAGATGAGGATAAGGTTGTTACCTTATTAGCAAGTCTTCCTGAGACTTATAACAGGCTTGTCACTGCTCTAGAAGCAAGCAGTGAAGTTCCACAAATGGAGGTCGTTACAGAGAGGTTGCTTCATGAAGAGAAGAAATTGGGGGAGCGAGAAAAATCAGCCAAGACATCATGTAAAGTAATGACGGTCTCAGACTCGAAGTCTGACAAGAAGTCTGTTAAATGTCACCACTGTGGAAAGATTGGACATATGAGGCGTTTTTGCAAAGAGTTCAACAAAAAGAGAAATGGAAAGGAATCAAAACCACCCGTAAACAAGGGAAATCAAGCTGTTGCAAGTGATCAACAATCCTATTCTTGAAAGGAAAGCTTGGGAATTGTTGTGCAAAGTTTGGCTGCAAGTGCATGTGCATCTAAAGGTGAAACGTGGATTGTTGACTCAGGTGCAACATGCCACATGTGTAATGACAAATCTTTGCTTAAAGAATTTACCCAATTTGAGAAGTCCGTCGATGTAATGCTTGGTGATGGAAAAATCCTAAATGCATTTGGAAGTGGAGTTGTTACGGTACTTACTAATCTTGCAAATGGTAAACAGCAGGAGTGCAAACTTCATAATGTGCTGTTTGTCCCAGAACTAAGCTACAATCTACCGAGTGTGTCAAAGGCAACGGAAGCTGGTAAATCTGTTAGCTTCCAAGAGGCTAAATGTTACATTTCTTGTTGTGATGGGGAAATTATTGCTAGTGCAAAAAAAGTTGGTTGTTTGTATTATTTGGACTTCCAACCTACCCTAGAGTGCTCGAATACTGTAGTGAATGGAGAAACTGAACCATCAAATGGAATGTTATGGCATCAACGGTTTGGACACCTGGGAGTCCAAAGTTTGAAGAAATTGGCAAATGACAAGTTAGTGGAAGGTTTTACTTTTGATGCAAAGAAGGATTTGGAGTTCTGTGATGTATGTACACAAGGGAAATTATATCGCTGTTCTTTTCCAACAACTGGCGCGAAGCGAGCGAGTCAACCACTTGGCCTGGTGCATAGTGATGTTTGTGGGAAAATAAATGTAAAGTCATGTGGTGGTGCAGAGTACTTTCTGACTATAACGGATGATAAGACCCATTATGTTTGGGTGTATTCATTAAAGCGAAAGAGTGAAGTGTTCAGTCGGTTCTTGGAATGGAAAGCAGCTGCTGAGAAATGAAGTGGATACAAGCTTAGAACTCTAAGGACTGACAATGGTGGTGAGTTTACTTCATTTGAATTTGAGAGTTATTTGAAATCAGAGGGAGTGAAACATGAGTTGACTGTTCCGAACACTCCAGAGCAGAATGGAGTTGCCGAGCGACTCAACAGAACACTTGTTAAGGCAGTTTGAGCTATGCTTATTCAAGCTAAGCTATCTCAGAAATTTTGGGTGGAAGCACGGTCAACTTGTGTTTATTTGCATAATTGAAGTCCAACAAAAGGGGTGGCAGACATGACTCCTTTTGAAGCATGGACTGGAGTGAAACCTGATGTTAAACATTTGAGAAGTTTTGGTTGTACTGCATATACACACATTCCGAAGAACAAACGCAGGAAGCTTGATCCAAAAGCTAAGAGATGTGTACTACTTGGTTATGGAACAGAAACCAAGGGATATCGTTTGTATGATCCCCAGACTTCCAGAGTTATTTACAGTCATGATGTTTAATTCAACGAAAATGAGTTTGGCATTGAGAAGGAGTCGGCAAAGGATGAAACTCAAGTCGATAAACTGATTACTTTTTAGATCTATCAGATGATAATGATGTTGAGAATGATGCAGTAGATAATGTGGGGGACAATCCAGTGAATGATGTTCAAGATGATCTTGTGAATGCCGTGGATGATGTACGTCAACCAGTGCGGGAGAGGCGTGCACCTGACCATTTTGGTGAGTGGGCAACTGTAATTAGTGAAAATGTTGCTGAGCCAACAACAGTAGATGAAGCACTAAATGGTTCACATTCAGAAAAGTAGCGTGAAGCCATGCAACAAGAAATTAATTAACTTCAAGAGCACGATGTGTACAAACTGAAAAAACCGCCTAGTGGACGAAAAGCAGTGGGGTGTAAATGGGTATACAAAGTGAAACGCAGTGTAGATGGTTCGATTGAGAGGTATAAAGCTAGGCTTGTTGCTCAAGGATTCTCTCAGAAATATGGAGAGGATTACGATGAGACATTCTCCCCAGTTGTGCGTTTCGAATCGATACGTTCAGTTTTTGCATTGTCTGTTCAGAAAGGTTTAGGGCTGCATCAGATGGACGTAACTGCCGCATTTCTCAATGGAGAGTTGAAAGATGAAGTGTACATGAAACAGCCTGAAGGATTCCACATTAAAGGCAAGGAGCATTTGGTTTGTAAATTAAACAAAAGTTTATATGGTTTGAAACAGGCATCCAGATGCTGGAATTCGATATTAAATGAGCATTTGAAGTCAATCGGTTTTTCCCAAGCAGAAGGTGATCCTTGTATCTACGTGAAAGGAGAAGGAGATGACATTTTTATTGTTGCTGTTCATGTTGATGATATTATCCTTGCGGGTAAAACTGATGAAGAAATTGCAAAAGTTAAAGAAAGCATTGCTGAAAGATTTCAGGTTTAAAGACTTTGGTGTGCTCAAGTATATTCTCGGTCTACAAGTGATTCAAGAGAATGGCAACGTGTGGATTGGTCAAAGTAGATACACAGAAACCATTTTGAGAAAATTTGGTATGGAAGCCTGTAAGCCTATTGAAACTCCAACTGATACCAGTTCAAAGCTCATTAAAGCGACAGAGGATAGCAAACTGTCTAAGAAAGAGGAGTATCAGCCAGCAGTTGGTGGTTTGTTGTATTTGTCATCTGCAACACGACCTGACATAGCGTTCGCGGTCAAAAAAGTTGCAAAGTTCACCACAAATCGAACAAAAGAACATTGGACTGCCGTGAAACGAATTTTTCGGTATCTCAAGGGAACTGTAAATTATGGTCTACTCTACTCCAGGGATGACAATCCAAGTTGTGTTGGATTTTCTGACGCAGATTGGGCGGGGGATCTGATGGACCGGAAGTCAACTTCTGGATATACATTTCAGATGAGTGGTGCTACTGTAAGTTGGAGAAGCAAGAAGCAGAGTTGCGTTGCATTATCAACAGCAGAGGCTGAATATATTGCTTTATCTGCTGCTGTACAAGAAGCATTGTGGATGAAACAGTTAACAGAAGATCTAGGTTTAATTATTGAAGAACCAATGATAGTTTTTGAGGACAATCAGTCTGCCATTGCTTTGTCGAAGAATCCACAGTATCACGGACGTTCCAAACATATAGATATTAGGTATCATTTCGTACGTGATCAAGTGGAAAAGAAAACGATTGTTGTTAAGTATTGTCCAACAAACAATATGTTAGCTGATTTGTTTACTAAGGCTATTCCAAAGCAACAATTCAAGAGATTACGTGAACTTATAGGAGTAACAATGAAACTGAACTAAACATTTGAACTGCGATTGAGAAGAAGTGTAGAATTATTATTATGACGTCACTCTTATTCAAAAACTTTTAGCGCATGTTTTTTAGTGTGTTACATGTTTTTCTTTAGTTTACTCGAATGTCTATTCTCTTTTTGTATTTGCATAAAATAAATGATTTAAATTATTCATTTCATTACTGAGCCATGCAAATAACAACAAGATCTTCTTTTTTGATACCCTGACTATACACAGAATTAGGAACACCTTCTATGGTGATATTTATCGATTGTATGTTGGGATATACAAAATTTTCAGAATCTTTCACACTTTTTTCCTAAACAATATCACGATTGCAGCCATACTTTTTCTGGGTTAATTTACAGTTTCATTCACCAAAGTGCTATTTTTATCCCATTCTACAGTTTTTAATAAAGTATCGAGTTCAAAACTTAAGCTTTTTCCAATTTCAAATCCCATAATGCTTTCATTTGCTAAATCTTCATTTTGAATCTTTTCATACTCCAGTTCTATATTTTCCAAAGTTTATCCATCCACACTTTGACCACTTTGAGCCACCATGAGTTTGTCATCTTTAGGTAAAGTAATTCTATATTGAAAATTATTTCCAATGCATTGAGGCTGAATAATCCTTGATCCTCCAATATTTTTGAAAGTTTTATTTTTTGTTTTGTTCCCAAAACAGAAGCAACCAAAGCATCTGATACTTTTTGATTATTTCCAGTTTTTTCCCCATCATCAGACTTGCTGATGATTTTTCTTGTGTTTTCATTGAGAATTCCAAAGTCACACATTTCTTCTCTAGCTCCTTAAGGTAGCCAGAGGTCTTTATAAATTCAAAAATTTGCATTACCAGTGTAATCAAACAAAATTTCTCCTCCAACAGACACGCAAAGTCTATCTACTAGTCCTTTTCCTAAATTGTTCAAAAACCATGATTTTGTATAGGCACTTTTAAAATCAAACTTTAAGTTTGATGATTTTGGGACCAAACAGTCCTCCTTGTTTAATCTTGGAATATCTACGTAAATTTCTTCTCCAGGATTTGCTTTATTTGGATTAAAAGTAATGACATATTTACTTCTACGTCCTTTAATATCACTCATATTAAGTTTTCTAAAATTAGGTTTTAATTTTTTAGTGGTGCTCATTTATTTATAAGAAAAAATAATTATTTTCATCTACTCACTTCGTTCATTTTCGGTTTTTTTACATATCATACACAAACTATGTCAGTGCTAATGCTAGTATCCATAAGTTTTTAGCTAAAACACTTACACCTTTTACTCCCCATTTCAAGACATTAGCAAGTAAACCCAACACAGCGCTGGCAATGGGGGCTACTTGTTTAGCTATATTTGCCACAGATTTTGCAAATTGACTCATGGCTTGGGCTCCTTTTTTAATTGCAGATCTTGCATTCATCACCACAGTTGTAATAATTCCCGCTATCGATATGGCAACGGCACTTAGACCTATCAAGTTTTGCTTCGCTCATTCTTTAAATTTTTCTAATCGGTTTAAATCGTTGAGCTCAACTTCTTTTTCTATAATATCTTGAGTCTCTTGCTCTACTGTTCTAATATTGTTTTCTAATTTTATTTTATCAGCGGACAATCTTGCTATTTTTTCCAAAGTGTTGTACACAGCTTCTTTTTCTGGATCTGTTTCTTGAAGTTTGTTTAAACTCCAATGATCAGCCTCATTTTCTAGATTCTCAAGCTTCTCCTCTACTGCTTGTGATTCTGGCATGTTTAACTATCCTCTTACGGTTCTTAATTCCTCCTCTGTTAAATATTGTTTACTTTCTACATCTTCCAACATATGATCCATCCTAGATTGTAAATTTTCTAATGAGTCTATACTTATTTGTTTCATGATGTTCTCCAAGTTATTCGTGTTTATAGTGTTTAACTTGATGTTTTCTTCGATTTGTGCTAAACTCGTTTCATAATGTTTGGCTTGAGCTTTTTATGATAGTTCTTTAAACTTATTTACAGCTTCTAATGATTTTTTATCTCTCGAGTAGACAAACTCATCATTTTCTCTAACGATGATTTTTTGCCCGTCAAACTCTCCACCTAAAACTTCTCTGGTTTTTTCGCTTATTCTTACCTTAAACTTATCTACAAGTTCTTTAGAATTAGCCCTGTCTTTTTTGACCACGTAGTGTTCTAAGAAATTTAGTAGAAAGTTTTTCTTATCATAGGTTTCTGCTTTTTTTACATCTGCAACATCTCTTCCTGGATCAGGAATATCGATTTCATCATAGGTGTCATCCCATTCTAAATTAGGATCCGCTTCTGTTTCAATAAAAGAAGTTTCTTCTTTATTTTCTAACAAGTCAGTCTTTCTTTCTATATTTTTATCTCTAATATTTTCTTCATATTCACGGTTTAAATCATCCATCTCAACCTCTTCTTGCTCACGTTCAAACTCACGATCATGATCAAAGTCAAATTCCTTAAATTCTGCATCCATTTATTAAAGGTTTTTTAAGTTTTGAATATCACTTTTCTTCACCCAAGAATTACGTTTGCTGTCGTAACCCAACCATTTTACCAAAGCCATGTTTCCTCTCGTTTTTAAAACTTTTTTGACTCTGTAAACATTATCTTGTTTATCCACAGGGGAGAGTTCTTCTTCATAAAATTTTCCTAAAATAGGCTCATTATCTGTAGTATCCTTAATTTCATACATGGTAGGATCTCCTCTGAAAATTTTCAAGATCTCAAATATTTCTTCGGTAAAATTAGCTTCATATCCTTTTTCAAAAATATTCTTGTACTTGCTCACTCTCACTTTTTCAGTAATTTTGTATTTTGGTAATTCATATTGTCCAGTCCAATGTCCATATAAAGTTAACCAAACTTGTTCCGAATTATTTTTGTCAACATCAGCAGGTTTCATCAAAATAGTTCCATGTCTCATATGATTATAATTGTCTACAAAATCATATAAAATATTCACCCCTTTGTAGGTTCCTTTAGAGTAAGAGTATTTCCACATGATCGATTTCAAAGCTCTATTAAATCTTTCTACGATGGCAGCTTTTTTATCGGAATGTGGGCTAAAATATTTAATGTCGTAGTTTTTTAATAAACTTTTCACACCCACGTTGTAAAATTCTTTACCTTTATCGAATTGTACTCGGTCTGGATATTTTTCAAATCTGAACTTAAATCTTTCTAATAATTCACCAACAGCTTCTGTCATATTTTGAGTATCTTTTTTATGCACAGGAGTTGCAAAACCATATATGGATAATACTTCAACACCAGTAAGAATCCAATTATAGCCATTATTTTTAGATCAAAGTTTACTCATGTCGACAAGATCTAATTGTAGCTGTTCTCCGAGATCATTCACTTAAGTTTTTTGTGTTTTATATATTTTTATGACTTTTTTATATCTTGTGTAGGTATCTTGAGTTTTTAACCAACTACTTATTTATTTTCTAGTCGTCAATAGACCATCTTCATGAGCTTTTTGATAAAGTGCTTCTACACCTTTATAACCATATTTAGGATCATAGGATAGATTTCTAAGTTCTTGTTCTTTTGTAAAATGACTAGAAACATTCATTTTTTTATTGAAGATAAATTTCTAATAACACCGAACCTACATTTACATTTTTTGAGCTCATATTTTTACTTATACTAAAATTAAGCTAGTTGTAAATTCCATCTTTCATTTGAACCACACTTTCTATGTCTTTATATCGCGTTACGGAGCCATTTAAGCTTTGTTTTGTGGTGATGGGTACAGTTACTATCACAGAATTTAGTTTTCCATTCGTGTCAAAATTCTTAGACTTGTCTACAATATCACAATCCACCGTAACATATTCTAGTCCAAGATGAACGTCCACCTCTTTATCACTTTCTACCTCTCTGTTTGCTTGAATAACTTTATTTTTCTCTAATCCTAACAATAATCCAAAATTTTTAAAATTTACATCTCCAGATTGTTTATTGGTTAATTTACACTTATTAGAATGATTGATTTCCTTCAATTCTAGTTTGTATTCTAAAAGTTTGGACTTGAGTTGGGAAAAAATTCCAAAAACCTGGATCAAATTTGAGCTCACTGGAATCACTCGTGTCTAATATCATATTGTTGAAGTTTTTCTTTATGTTTTTATAATTCAAAAAAATCGTAGCTGTTTTTACAAACAAGTGCATAGCGCCGGCTATGCTGGTTCTATCACTACTTTCTACTTGTATGTTTCTGTCTAAGAAAATTTCTTTGTGTCCATTCTCAAGAAAAATGGTTAATTTGTTAATTTATTTAAAAAAATCTTTTAAAATAAATGGAAGTTGCCACAAACAGACTTTTCCCTCAACGCAAAGCGGGTTCGGAGAACCCTTTAAATGATATATATAAAAAATATTATGGAAAAGATTTTGACAAAGCTATGAAACTGATAAGGACTTGGTCGAGATCTGAAGCAACACAAAGCTTTTTAAAAAAATATCCAAATGCTAATCTTGGTAAATTTGCTTTTGAAGGTAGTGTTTCTAAAACGAACGGAGGGGGTTCACTTAAACTAATTGATGATATCTACTACAAAGCAAGTTCAAAATATAGATATAGTATTAACACTCCTCATTTCAAGACAAATCCAAAAAGGCAAAAGTCTTTAGATACCACAAATGAGCTTTTTTGGACACCACAAATTTGGAATCATTTTGGAACCTTAAAAGGAATAGTTTTAGAAGATAACTCGGTGATAGACTTTAGCAACTTTAAAATCTACGTTAATGAAAATGATAGTTTTGTGAGCAATTTTCCAACTTTAGAAACAAACTATGAAAATAAAAACAATAATAAAGATATTAGAAAAGTAAAATTTGACTATAGTAATGATCCTTATTTTACGAGTTTATTAGCTGCTTATGTTTGAGGTTATTTGCGGGGTATGTCGATCAAACATTTCAGTGAAGATAATCAACCAAAAAGTGGAAATCTTAGATCTCCGTCGGCGCAGCCGGCTATTATAAACTCCATTGCTAGATGTTACTTCTACTATCATCACATGAGACGATTTTTACGTTATCCAGAAAAACTAACCCCTTACGTTACAAAAAATGTTTTAGATTTTATTCACAAGAAGATTCCTGTTAAACCAAGTTTAAAAAAGGATATTTTAAAGATCATCCAGAATTAACTACTTATATTACAAACTTTAATTCTTTAAAGTGGAAAATGTTTAAGTACCCCGAAAGATATAAAGAAAATAGTAAGTTTAACTTTATTAATTTAAAAACAATTTATAGAGATGGTTTTAGAATCATCAATAAAACACCTGATGATTGGAAATCGTTTATAAAGTCTAGTTCTGATGGATTAACAGAAATCAGACAAAAATTATTACAACAATCTGTTCAAAGTTATGTTTACAGTATTTTAGGAACTCAAGCAAATACGAGATGGTCTATCATCAATCGAGGAGCAAAATCTCTTCAAACTCAAGATGTGTTTTGTAAATTAGTTCAAGTCACGATAATTCAATATGATCCTTTAGTAACTATTTCTAACATGAGAACTGCTATCAAAAACACTAATGTTGTTTTGAATATGATGATAGGTCCAGGAATTATTTTAATTCCTTCGAATATGATTATTTTAGAAAAACCTATCGCAGGATATAATGATGTTTTAACTATGGCAACAGGTGAGATGAAATTTGGTAAAAATAGTAGTGTTAATCACACAGCACCGACAAAGTTGGACCACACCAAAGCTATCATTAAAAAACCAAGAACAGATAAACCTTTGAGTCTGGAGCCCAAGAAAAAAGCATCTTTTAATCTTGAACCAGAGGTAGAAGAAATGAGCAAAAACCCAAAAATAGAACATATCGATAAACATCAAAAAAGTGTCTTAGAAGTTGCAAGTGTTATGCTAGTAGTTGGAATTTTTATCGCAAAATATCTTCTATGAGATATTCGGAAAGCGCAAAGCGGGTGCAAAGCACTTTTCAAAGATTTTTTCCTTAATAAAATGACAACGTATTTTGGATATGAAGAACCTAATATTAACAATATAAAAGAACTTGAAGATGAAATTAAAAAAAAATGGAGTTTAACTTAGAAAACTTTTTTTTTTCAAAAATTTTCTCTATAAATAAATGAGTACCAAAAGTAACTATATCAATCAAATTTATGATGCAGGTATTCTTACTTTATCTGCAGTAGGAGTTTACATGATGAGTAAAAAAGTTTTAGGAGAACCCTTGGGAACACCTCAAACTATTCAAGGCACATTAAAACTTGCTCGGGCTGTAATGTTGGGATCTGTTTTGGTGAAATACTTGGAAGATAAGAAAATCATTCCAGAAAATATTGACAAGTGAGCGTAGCAAACGTGGGTTTAAGACACCCTTAAATAAATGGCTTCTATGGTAGTAGGAGGACTTTTTAATGCATTTGCTTTTGCTGGAGCTGGATTTTTATTCAGTAAATTAAATCATGGTGGATATGAAAAAGAAATGAATTGTCATAATCTTGCTATGGAAAAACTTGCCAAAGACAAAGAATTATGGTATGAAAAAGAAGTTGCAAGAAAAAATAAAGAAGCAAGACTTCGTCAAGAACTAAGTGATGCTAATAAAGACAATACAAAGAATAAAAATTTTGAGACTATGCAAAAATGTTAAATGATACTAAACTTCAATGGACTCCAGAACCAAGATTAGAAAACTATTATAAACCGAGTAATGAATTTCAAGAATATCAACATCTTTTATGGGAGCTTTTGGAATTTTAGGAGGATGGGCACTTGGAAAAATTATTTAAAATGCGTAACTTTTAAGGAGTTACACATTTTTTTTGAGACTTACAAAAATTCTCTTATATTATTTTGAGACTTAGAAAAATTCTTTTATATAGTTTTATAATGTCCAAAAGCTAAGGTGTTTATCTTATCTTCTAAAATAATGCTCTTATCATCATTTGCACTTAGAGCAATTTTATTGACAGTTTCTGTAAAAATATCGTGTTTTCTACTTCTTATTTCATTCATTTTTCTTGTTACTTGTAGACTGTTATATAAACATTTCTCATAATCCTTAACAGCGAGGGTTTTATTTTTTTGCGCGTTTCTCTAATCCCTTACATCTCATCTCTTCTTTACCATTTTTTTTTATAAGCATATAATTTTGAACGCAATCCTATAAATTTTTCTCTTTGTGTACCTCCACATTCATCTTTAAACACACCTGGCATTTTCTTGTTTAATCCTTTTTTTATGTAATGATTATCTATGACTATCTCCAAAGTATCGAGCCATATTTCTAAGTCTGGAGAAATGTCTTTGTAGAAATCATCTGTTTCTATTTCATAAAGTAAAGATTCTGTATCTGTAAAACCAAGTCTCGCTTTGTCTCCATACTTTGTTTTATATAATTATAATGAAAATGATACATCAGACTTTTGGAAATATCCAAAATGCTCATTCCTATGTAGATGGGTTTGTTTAAAACTAGTCTTGTGTGTTATAAGTATGGACTGCAACTAAGTTTTCATCAAATCTTGTATATGACTTAAAACTCGGTTTCTTAGCTATTCTTTCCATTCTTCTCTCTGATATAACCAACTCTATATCTGCTCTTTTTCGTATATTTTCCATGGTTTTTTCCAAACACAGAATTATTCATTAGTTTAAAACAATCTTTCTCAAACTTATTTTTTGCTAAAGTTCTTAATCTTGTTTTTTTTTCTACGTAAGATCTCAACCACTCAGATTCCTTAAAACTAATGCCTTTATGAATCTTTTTTAAGACTAAACCTCTTTTTAAATATGGTTTCAAAATCTTGTGATGAACGACATAACTTCTTTTGACGTAAACATTTGGAACCAACTTCTCTATATTAAGTGGAACCTCATCTATTTTTATCCTTTCTGGAGCTAAAGGATAATCATTATGAGGATTATGAAGTTCATCGGTATAAGCAAGATCTACTTCTAAAATGCATCCTTTTTCTTCACCAAGATTCCTCCAAGAACTTATTTCTTTATTAGACATCCACTCAAAGTTTTGAGTAGGAAGTTTTTTCATCGTTGCCTAACCATAGAGATTATTCGCATCCAAATAGGGAATGACAATACTGGGCTTTTTTGGATCATAATTTTTTAGATACTTATTATTTACTTCTATTCATCTTTTTGTAACCATCCAAACTCCTCCTCTTATTCCTTCTTCTATCATGAGATACATATCTTTTTGTGATAATTGTTCTAATCTTACATTTGTAGTTTTTAATGCTGCATCCCAAGCCAGTCCTGGCGATGTAAAATACCATAATGGATCTAAATCATAATTTTTTGAACAAACTTGTCTGAAAACCTCAAAAATATCACTTAATATTAACACATCTGTAATCATATAAAGATCGTGATAGTCTTTTAATGTCTTCATGTTAAATATTTCCCAAATTTTCTTCACATGGGAATACTTTTCATTTGAGATATGTTCATCGTTTAATTTTGAATATGACAAACTATATGTCGTTGAGAAGCTTATAACTCATAGAAAATGAATATCTAATTTATAATTTCAATTTGTACAATGTAATTTGACACCACTCATCACATGCTGGGAGAAAGCAAATTGTCTTCAAGAAAAGATATCTCTTCACCTATTGCACTGAATAATGTTTTTTCAACGTTATTCAAGTGCTTATATAAATGTTTCTGGGATGACCATAGAACTTTTCGACTGCACAAATATTTTTGACTCAATGGCTGTTCCAGACTTCATCCCTAAAATGCTAACATGTTCCTCACCATAAGTTCTTACAAATGTATCCATAAGAAAAGTTCTATGCTCATCCCAGGTATCACCCGCAGTACTAACATGTGTGAAAATTTATTGCCAATCGGATAAATACATAAGAAGTTATCTTTTCTTAACAGCAAAAAAGTTTGTTTCCAGCAAATTGGCTTTAAAAACAATTAACATTTCAAACAATTAAATATGATCAGTTTTGCCTTACGGTGTGTCACTATACTTCCTCTATTAGTATGGGTTGTCTCTAAAATCCCCCTGCTTCATATGTCACTCCTTCAGCATCACGCAGTGCTTCCTCTCTCCTTGTTTGAAGAAGTGCCTGTCCTTGGCGGCGTTTCTTGTTTTTCTTGGTCGCTTGGCGATCTGATTTTCTTAATCTTTTTTTATCTCGCACATATGAAGCTTTGAGCGTATGTCACCCTGGTAATGTTCCAAGTCTCTCCATGACCCTTGCTCTGCTGGCAGCACCACTATGGAAATGACAAACAGCTGATGCTGCAGCACATCGGATTGCCTTCACACCACATTGCTTGTGCTTTGGACATCGACTCCAAACCAGCGAGTTGATACTCTCATTTGGATTTTGAGTGGTTCCTAGGATACATCTTTCCAGCAGTTTGGTATCACTCAAGGTTAAGAAAGTTGGGCGAAGGACCTCATGAAATACAGAAGGTAAAAGATCATTCTCTTTGTATGTGGTGGTGCCTGTTGCTTTATCCTGTTGCCACTTGCATCAGGATGTTGTGCCAGGTGGACAAAAACGATGCTGCTTAGTTGCATATTCAGATTGTACACAGTGATGCAATATTGCAATTATGTTCTCTTTCATTTTGTATACTGCAATGTCTACTTCTTTCTCAGTTGGATTCAGCTTTGACAAGGTATTTTGTCGGATTGCAAGACCATAGTATTTCTGTATTTGCTTGATCTTACTTTTGTTAGACAACCTTTCCCACCAATGGTCTTTCCATCTGCAAGTTTATTTTTACTTGTGGCTTTAAGATTGAGAAAATGTTTTCTTGTTCTTTTCTGTACATGTCCCACGTAGTCCATCTTCTCGACCTGGCAGTCTGTATAAACATCGTCTACTGATGTGAATGCTTTAGTATCGCCATCGCTGAAAATCCATTTGTACCTTAGATTGTGCTTCTCTATTGATCTTTTCCAATGGGTGACTGCACCATCACATTCCATTGCTGGTGAGCTTCCCTCATAATTTATATCACACTCACCAGCAACAAGATGCTGAGTGCTCCACTCTTCAAATTCAGCATCATAATACATGCAATGTGGATACAGCTAATGAAAACTCCTTCATGATTATAAGGCGATATCCATGTTCGCTAAAGTCAATAAGTTTACCATGAAGTAGATTGGAGTTGTGCGATTCATCAAATTTCATTTTCTTGCTCGAAGCTTCAACACACATGCTCTCAAACTCACTGGAATCTTTGCATGATGAGTCGTCATTCACGAGCTCTCCCCTGACAATTTCATTGTCAATTTGTACTTCTTCGCCACGATCTCGCTGAGAAGAGTACTTCTGAGCACCAGAGAACCTTTTACCTTTACGTTTACGCCTATAACAACTTCGTTTCTTTTTTCCGATCATGATAAACACAGAATTCAAAATCAACTTCGTAAGCCAAGGCCTCAAAACCAAATATAATTGTGCCAGCAATGTAGCACTCAGCGGAAATGAAAAATATACTCTTATACTTCATGTTAGCAACGTACAAAGTCGTTTCCCCAGGTTTTGAGACAAATACAGTGTATTAAACAACGAAAAACAAAGAAAACAGTGTTTTGGTAACCATGGCAACGACATTTAAATTTTCACCAATGATTTTCAAACGTGAAATTAACCATGATATACTTTAGAAAAAGCCATCAAACGTTTATAATCCCTTAAACAAATAGTTAATAAGTATAAAGATTGAAAAAAAAATTCACTTTTTTTTTCAAATTTTGGGTGAACCCCCACCTTAAAGGCTTTATAAACAGATGGGAATCATATCCTTCTAAATTATGGAAAATAATAGGAATAAAGCTTGATTTTTTCGCTTGAAGATTACATTTGTTATGAGCTGCACCTCAAAATTTCCCCGTAAAATGACAATGATCCTTGACCTTGTTTGGCATGTTCTTTTTATCCCCAAAAGATCTACCGCAAATGTAACACTCTGTGGCATCTTCAAAATCTAATTTGTCTTGATCTGTTAAAATAATTTTCTTAGGATTTTTATAAAATCTATTGTAAATGTCTCGGGCCTCATTTTCTAGTTCTTCCACAAATACTTCTGCAACAGTTCGTGAAGGGTGCTTTACACCCGCTTTGTGTTCATTAGGATCATATCCAGCTTTGCCGGTGCTTCGCGCTGTATATTTTACTAACTTCGGTTTGTAAATGGAGTCATCAAAACATTTTACTAAATAACAAAATCCACTGGGAATGTGTTGTTGATATTGTAAGGTATTTTTTTCCTAATTTTTTATCTGTTGGTCTTAATATACACTCAAAATCAGCGTAAATGACAAATTTAACCTTATTTTTTTGAGCTGAATTTTGAAAAGAAATAAAACTATCTGGCTCTGGGAGAATCGTTTTTACTGGTTTATGTTCTCCACAATATTTTTTATGATCTAATAAAGAGTCTTCTTTTATAAAATGTTGAAGACAATAGTCACAAACATATTTTTTATGCTCATTTTTTACTTAAAATCGAACCAACTTATCTTCCAAGATTATAAATGACAGTATAATGATGATCATATAATAATAAGAGTCATATCTGGAGTATCATGAATTTCACCTATAGGAAATATCTTATTTTCAGGTTTTTTCGAGGAATCTTTACCATATTCCTCATCATATCCAAATAAGTTAATCTTTAAAACGATATTTTTCTCAAACTTTCTAATTTCTTCCATGGGGGTAGGAAATCTGATGTCAGACCAGGAAAAATTCTCATGAACTTGTTTTCTAAAAGACGCGGTAATTCTATCTCTATTTCTATCTCTATTTCTATCTTCAGAGCTTGTAAAAATCGCCTTACCTACAGCCCATTTAAAACATTGTTGATCAGGTTATCCATACTCATCTTAAAAACCATTCTTAGGATTTATTTCGCCTTACTTATGTGAAATCCACTTCCGTGTGGGAATATAAGAAGATCCTTTAAAAAGACTGTATCTTGCTACATGAAAATGTAGCTCATCTACTCTCTTAAATTGCCACCCAGAACCAGCTTTTTCTTTTCCATAAAATGAAGCTAAAATCTTACGAACCATCTTCGCGAAAATTTTCTCAAGATTGGATCCTTTTAAAAATCTATGATATCCAGAGCTAAAACAATCAAAATCTGTATCTATCACGTCATCTGTAGCAGGATCTCGTATCTCCATCTCACAAATTAAAATGAGTCCAACTTTATTATTTATCAAAGTTTTAAGATGATTTATAAAAATATCTTTATGTTCCATTAGCCAAGTTTCCAGATCAGAATCATCATCATCATTCACGAGCATATAAGATTTTAAACGTCCTTTAGGAGCTGTCTCCCACTCCTCAACCTTTGATTTTTTATCCTAATTTTATCTAGTTTTAGATACAAAATTATATATTTCTACTCTTACATTTTTAGGAGTGATACCTACCAATTTATCATAAAAATTGTTTAATGCGTTAAACATTCTACTCCATAAAGAAGATTTTTTTTCGTCTTTCTAAAATGCTCTCGGATTGGTGGAGGTGGGGGGGGGGAAATAGAAATACTACGTTTTTTCCTAATCATCTTTTTAAAAGTTTCGCGAATTAGTGGGGGAGGAGGAAGGATAGGAATAGTGCGAAGCGGGTTCAGATAACCCTTGGAGTTTTTTAGAGGTTTCCCTCTTACCTTAAAATTTCTTAAATCATCATCCAATTTCTTGAGCATAACTTTTCTTCTTTTTTGAAAGGTGTTAATCTACCTCGCATCTTTAAATTTTTTAAATCGTAAGTCAATTTTTTCATAACATCTTTCTTTCTTTGCGAAAAGGAAATCAAAGATTTCCCGGCGTAGCTCTCAGGATTTTCTAAAATATTTGTTTTAACTTCCATTGGTAAGACAGGTTTTTTCTTAATCGTCTTTTTAAAATGTTCTCGAATTGGTGGGGGTGGAGGAGTCTGGAATCTTCAAGTTCATAGCCTCTTTATTATATGTATTTTTAAAAAATAATTTTTTTTATCTTGAAAGTTCATAACCTTATTATTTTTAAAAAGTTTCTCAGATCTAGAAATCGATTTTTTAAAAACTTTTTGACTCAAAGGCATGTCTGATTTTTCTGGAAAATTTTCGGATCTAGAATCGATTTTTAAAAAACCTTTTGACTCAAAGGTATGTCTAATTTTTCTAAACGATTTTTGGATCTAAAAATCGATTTTGAAAAAATGCTGACTCAGCAAAATAACACCATTAAATATGCATAATAGTAACTTATACTAATCAAGAAATGCGGTTCTAGCACATTTTTGAAAAAAAATGGCACTAAAAAATATTTTTCTATTACGAAAAAGCTCATTTGCATAAATTTAGTGCTAGAACGGGCAGAACACCACTACTTTTAAAAATAATATTTATCCTGTGTTCTGCTTCTAAATTAATAACTACAGTTTTAAATTACGTCATTTTTTCTCTGCGTATCATCATATCCCCGTATCATTGATTTAATTTATATATATGATTTATTAAAAATTACATCGCAGCCCTAATATGACTGAATTGCGTAATTTACAAATTTCGATCTATGCATAAG
>JAOBYK011037533.1:0-23839 GCA_025434845.1 Phenganax subtilis | reverse complement strand
TGTAGCTTTGGTGCCTGGCCACGTTTACCGAGAGTGCTCAATAGAAAAACTAGAGCTGTATAAGAATTGGAAAGGAGAGACTAATTTAAAAATCTTTTAATTGCTACTCTGAGTTTCATGCTTCTAGTGAAACAATCATCAGGCGAATGTCAATGATACCTAGTTACATGAAAGATCATTGAGAAAGCAGGAATAATTATGATAAAATTATACTAAATATTAAAAGGTTAAAACAATGGCTTAATTGTCTTAGTTGATATGCCTAAATGGTTTCATTATTTGTATGGTGTTCTAAAATATGTATGTATTAGTGTTTTCGTGTTTAGCGATCTTACTAAATATTAAAACAATAGCTTAATTGTCTCTATTTTAAATATCTTCATAATCTATTGCAAAATAGTAAAAATAACAGTGATTTCTTTTGAAGCGGTTTAGGTAATTGCATTTCTCAGCAGGAATTTCTTTGAATGTCTGCAGCCTGACATGAGCTCGCTTCTCTTATTGAGGGTTGCCATTTTTGGTTTGCATATTATATAGTACTTCTCCGATAAGCACAGGTTGCACTTTTTGTTGAGTAGCAAAGTAGCGATTAAAAGATTTTAAAATTAGTCTCTCCTTTCCAATTCTTATACAGCTCTAGTTTTTCTATTGAGCACTCTCAGTAAACATGGCCAGGCACCAAAGCTACACTATACTATATATATATATATATATATATATATATGTATGTATAGGCAAAATTGTACATAATAATTAGAAACGAGCTAGTCGAATAAAAGTGACGATCTACGTAAAGGGGGTTGCACATGTTACATATTATTAACGGGAAAGTACAATGATAGAAAATCTTAGTCAAGAGGTGGTGCCTGTAAAAACTAGTTACTTGATTAACTGCCTAGTTGGCCAGCGGGTTATATTTAGTGCAACAATAAACACAGACCAAAACTATAATTACCATCTTCATTAAATGGCCAGGATCTTTGGCAATGTAATTGGCGCAAGTCTGTTGAACCAAAGAGCTTACAACAGACACTTCTCGAAAATTTTTCCAGCTTCTGGATTTAAGGCAGGACCAAGGCACACAAGGGGCCGCCAAATCGAAATCATGCAACGAAACCCATTCGCCAGTGCTTAAGATAGCCAAAACTTTGCAATATAAGGCACCATCTTCTTCAGGACGATAATGTTTCGCATCCTCACGCAAAATTTCCATGACTGACGCTTCAAATGATAGCACATATACATTAATGTCACAACCATGATGGACGTAGGCCTTAATATAACCAGGAACATAGCCCAGCAACTCGAGATCCGCTTTTCTTTCTACACTTACTTCTTCACTGCGCATTAACTAGAACAAAACAAACAACAACATGATATGTATATCTCTGGACAATTAACAAGTTATTTTGAAACTTTCTGAAGCAAATCGTCACCGCAAATGATCAATAAATTTAAGATAAAAGATGAGTCAGCAGTTTTTTGCCTAACAAACAGAATGTGCTTATGTTAGGGGGCGACGCTCTGCAAAACCACCCAGGCTCTTTCATTTTGTGTCTAATCGTCATGAAATTTTTCCACGATGATTACAAATGACATTTATCACCGATTGATGGTGTCCGATAAATTTCTTGAGTAGGTTTACCGCCCATATGAGCTAAAAACACGCATTGCGTGGACCCCACGCGTGGGAAATTGAGCCCGCAATACGTGACACTGAGAAAACCAAAAGTGACTGCACACGCGTGGATGATGACATCATCAATGCATGACATCATATCGTATATATATGTACATAAATTAGCATTCTTAAATAAGTGCGAGCGTATGACATCATTGGGGTGTGTGCACGAAAGGATTCAAACAACAACACATTTTTTATTCTAATGTACAGTTTTGTGGAAACACCATGTAAATTTATTTATTTATTTATTTATTTATTTATTTATTTAATTATTTATCTACAGACCATATCAATAGTTTACACCTTTCCATTAAATTTACGTTAGAAGTACAGAAGGATTACAAAACTATACCTTCCTTAGTTGTTCTGTTAAGATACATAAAGACAAGTCTTTAGGGCATAGTGTTTATAGGAAACCAACGCACACTGACAGGTATCTGAATTATAAATCAATTCACTACCCTTGCATCAAGAACTCTGTCTGCAAGACTCTAGTCAATCGAGCGAAAACAATTTGTAATAAAGATAGTATAGATATGGAATTAGAACATTTAAGAAGTGTTCTAAAACTAAATGGTTACCCTACAAATTTCATAGATAAAGCTATGAATTCAAGAAAATCCACACAAACGAAGATTGAATACACATCTTCGGTTTGCCTACCATACATTGGTACCGCCTCGCATAAAATTGAAAAAAATTTAAAACAGGTAGGAATAAGGGTACATCGCTCAAGACAAAACAAATTGTTTAGCTCTCTTTGTTAACAGAAGGACAGTGTTGATGAATTTGAGAAACCTGGTGTATATCGCATTCCTTGTGAATGCGGTCCAGTTTATATCGGGGAGACTGGCAGAAATCTCTCGATCCGTTCGAAAGAACACAAGACAAATTGCGAGAAAGCCGAGCTGGAAGATCACCTGTGACTAAACATACATGGACATTTGACCACCGTATGAAATAGAATGAAGCAACCATTTTAGCGATGGACAAAATGTGTATTCTCGCAAAATGAGAGAATCCATCGAAATTGAAAAACACAAAACAATTGCACAAGAGGGTAAACCACTGAACAGCAGTTGGTGTGCTTTCATTAACATGGAAAATTAATTGTGTTCTTGTTGTGCGCGCGCACGACTTTGACTGATTATTTGGCCAAATAATGCGAGGAATTGATCACGACATTTTTAATTTATAAGAGATGTGTGATTGCAAAAAGTCTGCTTTGCACTGATGATGGTCCAGGATTACGGACCAAAAGCTTTGCACAAATAAATTTACGTGGTGTTTCCGAAAACTAAAAAAAACTTTATATTATATATATTATATACTTTATAACTAATAAAACTTTATATTATAATCAGATTTTGTTGTTAGCCAATCAAATTTGAACAATCACTTTTGCCGATCAAATTTCAATCATTGTTCGCATGAACATTCTGTTTTCTTATTTCGCGTTCATCCAAGCTATTCAAAGCACGATTTCAATCGTTTGAATCATCTTGGCGTATATTGAACCAAGCAATGAGGGTATGGAAATTTTAAAAATAGGTATGCACTGCATACATGTTGCATCCAATCAGGATTGCTGATGTGCTAATTTACAGCCTACATCTATCCTGCATATAGTAATATACGAGATATACAAACATTTTAGCACAAGTAACTTTTGATTAACCAAGAGCAACGTCATAACATGGCAATAACAGTACTGACTTAGCTTGATATGTGCTGGAGCATGATGATGAGCTTTGTCATGAATTGTAACAATAGTATTTTAGTGGTGAAAATGTATCAAAAGTAATTCTATGCGGCAAAAGTAACAAAATAGCTAGTTATGCAATACGTACATGATGAATGGCAAACGAACCTGTTCAGACAAACATTTAAATGAGTATAAAACACCAACAACACTCCCATCTGACCACATGCACGAATCACACTAGAGGACCACTGACACTACCTCATACACCACAACAGTTTCCCACGCTAAAGCTATCACGTAAATGATACTAGTTGCACCACCATATGGACAACACATACACATCCTTATTGCTGTTCACTCCATGCTAGTCACACACACAGAGAGATAGTACAGCCTAAACACTACCAGACTACACTCACCGCACAACTTGCAATATGTACTGTAAGTACTCATCAATACTATTATACCCATTTTATCGCCATAGAGTAAACTCAAAAGTATAAAGTCAAACCATATAGCTACAATGTAAATATACACGCAATATCTATGGCTGGACCTAGGCTGTAAGAAGTGAGCATAATTCAAGGTCTTTACATTAATATGTTTGTCGTATTTCGACTCTCACTTTGCAGTGTAGCGTTAAAATCATCAAACCATTTAAAGAAAATTTCAATAATGGCACCCGATGTAAATGAAAATAGCAAAGTATTTAGTAACTTACAAACAGTGGCGTAGCTAGGCAAAACTGATTGGTCGTGCTATAGTGACTTCACTATAGCACGACCAATAACTGCTGCAATTTGCCAGCTGGAGCTCCATCTTGCCATCGAGAAAAGTGTTTGGGGTTAACAAGATCAAGAAAACAAAAACTATCAACATCCTGGAACCGCTCTTGAACCATACCAAAAATTGAATCCAGCACCTCAAAATAAAGCTGTTTGAAGTTAATAGTTTGCTCTGATCATCTTGATGGGGCACCAACTCTTTCCTCAGTATCAGCATAGCACGTTTGAAATGCTTCATCATTCCTAGATCATTTCAGAGAAAAAGGCCAAAATCTTGAATTTTCTTAACACCACAGCCAAAATCAATAGATCTACTCTGAAGAATGTCATACAAAGTAGAAGACTTCTCCAAAATTTTGAAATATAGCTCCAATAATAAACAAAAAAGAAAGGATTCCAAGGTTTGAAGTAAACCATCTGCTCGATCAACCATCTCATTATTCCATGACTGAGGTGCATCTTTGATTTCATTCAAGACTCTTTCCAATGCAGCATACCCTTTAAAAATAGCTGAGACAGTACGAGATTTGTAGTACCATCTTGTTTCACCAGGGCTGGGTACATCAACTCCATGGGAATTAAGGTGAGCCTTCCTATCAGAACTTTGTTTACTGAAGGTGCAAAATGCTGAAATCTTAGAGAAAAAAAGCTTTACTTCCTTAATAGTCGAGGCAGATTGACACAAAACTAGATTCAAGCGATGGGCAGCACAGTGAAAAAAAGGCATATGAGTGATATTGTTGAAAGCTTTCTAAAGTTTAAGATTGTCAGTACTGATTGCACTGCCTCAGCTATTTCTTGTATTGTAAAAGAAGTTCTTGTTCATTATGGTAAATCAATCAAATCTAAACTGGTGATGCAAACATATGATGGTGCTGCAGTGATGAGTGGTCATCTGAGTGGAGTCCACACTCTTGTACGCCAAGATTAGCACCTTTATCTATACGAATAATGATGCTAAGCTGCTCTTTAGTAGATACATCCAAAGTTTCATCACATTGAATACTAAGACACTGGCAATCCCTTATTTCCTCATCAATTTGATCTTGAATGACTTCATCAATACAAGCAATCAAATCATTCTGGACATGAGGTGATACACCAGTGAAAACACCCCCTGCATCAGGCCTCTCTAAATTTAGTAGCCTACCATGCAAGCGACGATTGAAAACAGAATCTAATTTGCCAAATGCCTTTAGAAGCTCCATGTAGTTGCCCTGATTTAAACTAGAGCTGGATTCATCATGCCCCCTGAATGCTAGCTCTTGTTTAGAGAAATATAAGACAGCTTCAATAATATTTCTCAACATTTCTCTGTTCTGCTTTACCTCTCCATTATGTCGCTCCACAGCCTCTTCTTGCTCTCAAAAACAGCACATCCACACTCTCGTTCTCTTCCATGCTGAAAGTCTTCAACATTTTATAAGCTTCCAAGTGAGACTTGGCTCCTTCATGCTTGTGGCAGTCGCCCAGTAAGTTGCGCATATTAATGTAACCGGTCTGTGTCCATGTTGTTGATTTTGGACGAAATAACAAACACGGCCAACAATATAAGCACTTCTTCTGAACGCTACCACACCACGAATCTTTTTTTTGGTAGCAAGACTGCTGGAAGCTTCTATCTCTCGTTTTAAGAATGAGCATAGGGGTCGCTCGTGGCATACAAACAATTGCTTTCTGCTCGATAGGATTGCGTGCACTGAAGGGCCGTTGTAAAAGCTCAGAAACAATGTCTCTGACTCCAAAGTCCTAAGATGCTACGCTTGGCTGACTCCCATTGATTTCCATATTCAAGTACCAATAACAGTTTGAATAAATCTGCAAGTTGATGAATAATTCTATGATAATTAGAACACTCGTGCTGTTGAGATAAGCACGACTGAAGCAATAATTTTCAGCGAATGAGCATGCGGACAAAGCAATGTTGCCCCAAAATTTATCACAAATTAATATTTTAGTCGCGCTGGCCTGACAGAGCACGACTAAACTAGGGCTGATGTACCCATTTTGCCAGGTAATCAGGTATATCTAGCCAATCAGCGCTACGGAATATGTTATTTGGTCGTGCTACCTGATTAGAGCACGACTAAAGACGGGCGCGACCCATTGGTCGTGCTATTAGGCCTAATATCGGGTGGTATACGTGGGAACATGTGTTGTCGTGTTTAGCAAGCAGTCTCAAACTATTCTTAGACTATTTCAAAAAATCTTGATTTGAAAAATGTTTGGTCGTGCTCAGCACGACCGGCACGACCTCTAACTACGCTATTGCTTACAAAGACATACTTGCTCATTTTTTGTTAGGATAATATGACTTTACACTTGACTAATAACCAGCTTTCGTTTTGTGAAACAGCCGTCGCCAACTAGCTTGTGTACTTTCAAAATTATTTGGTATACAACATAATGAAATCACCAAAATTGTTCAAAATCGCATTAGTGCTTTGCCCACATCACATGATAGATGTTTATTCTATATCTTGCAAAATACTCTCGTGAACGCTCATTGGAAGGACTCGGTATTTGTTGCATAAACAATCCGTCACGTGATTGACCACGGTCCAACCATTCACTCATTCACTCATCGTTTGCTCGCTGAACTTTTCCTCACGACATCACAAATTTTAAGATTATATGAAAGTTGCATGCCATATAAGGCATGCAACAAAAACAGTTTAGCCTCAAATTGGCCAGTTTTCGCGTCTTGAAATACGGCGGCGAGTTTGGTCGTTCCGCATTCAGATATATGTGGTTTTTATGGTAATATTGGTGCTCATTACATATTAACGCTACGTATGTTTTGTTCAATCTGGTATATTTGGACATAAATAATGAATAATTTGTATCTACTGTTGTACTCAAGCACTAAATTGCTCTAAACGTTATTCCGTGTTGATTTATTAATGTATTTAGTCAGCCCTGACAATGATATTTCTAGACCAATTACAAGCAAGATTTCATGTGGGCACACTCGTGCGCACGCTCTAAAGATATGTATATTGCAAACATTCTGCTCAGTTTCATGCACAACAAATAATGAATAATTAGTAGAAACTTTACGAGCACCTGAAGACATACAAAAGTAAGGATGGAATCTATCGGAATACATACTTTCACCATAAGGAAATTAGCAAATTAGGAAATTTTTATCTACTAGTACAACGAAGACCCTAATCCATGCCTTCATGACGTCTCACGTGGACTATTGTAATGCACTACTATATGGCATACCACAGTATCAACTCCAACCTATTCAGAGAGTTCTTAATGCGGCTGCAAGATTAATTAATCGCTTCCCGAGACTTTTGCATGTCACCCCAATGCTGAAATCACTTCATTGGTTGCCAGTAAAATTTCGAATTGACTTTAAGATCGCACTACTGGTTAACAAAGCCCTAAACAACTTGGCCCCCGCCTATATTGTTGACTTATTTAAGCCCAAGCCAAAGAGTGACTGTTGGACTTTACGATCTGACGACCTTAACTTGTTGTATATCCCCAAAACAAATTGTAGCACCTTCGGAGATCGAGCCTTTGCGCATGCTGCTCCTCAACTGTGGAATTCCTTGCCATTAAATATCAGGTCTTCTGAAAGTATTACTATTTTTAAGAAACGCTTAAAAACTTATCTTTCTAATGAGTCTTATAAAACTTTTTAGTACTTTGTTCGTTTTATGATGCTATCTTAAATATTTTACAATTTCATGTACATTAGTTCTTATGTGTTAGTGTATCAATGTTAGGCGCTTTGAGTTTCTATCATAATTAGGCGCTTTATTGAAATATTATTACATTACTATTATTATTATTATTATTATTATCAATAATCTGTCTACTTGGGATACTCGCTGGAAATGAAAACACTTTTGAAGAGGAGTGTCATTTTTGCTTGAAAATGATTAGAAAGAGCAAAATGTTCGTGATGAAAACACCGTGTTGAGAGCAAATCGTTCACTGCATATGTTTTAAGACATGGGCAACATTATCAACAAATGATGATACTGTACAATGTCCTTATTGCTGAACAACATATCCGAACAACGAATATTGTTTCCTTTGCTTGCAAAGAAAGACTGGAAACGAACTAATGGCAAAAACAAACGGCTCTCAAACCACAATACACAGTGATTGCGTGAAAGACCTCCGCCTCGTACTGTCGCCGTTATCCATTCGCATTAGACAAGCTACCTGGTGTAACTGCCTTTGGTTGAACGTATAGAGCATACAGTTTCCATTGAAGTTTTTTAGTCTTTATTACAGCTTTACCCTCTGTTATGAACAAACATTATCGCGAACTTTTATTTACATTCATCATAAAACATTTGTACTAGTTATTCGTTATTTGTTGTGTGACAGTTTAAAATATAGTTTTAAACAAATAAAAAATGTTGATAAGTTCTTTGAGTACTTTCGTGTGCACACCCCAACAACGTCATACGCTCGCACTTATTTAAGATTGCTAATTTATGTAGATATACATACCATATGACGTCATACATTGATGACATCATCATCCACGCGTGTGCAGTCACTTTTGGTTTTCTTCAGCGTCATGCATCGCAGGCTCATTTTCCTGCACGTGCAGTCCACGCATTGCGTGAGTTTTAGCTCATATGGCGGTGCGGGGGGGGGGAACCTACTTTTGGTAATAAGGAAGAGGCTTGTATCTGTACACTGCGATTTGTGCAAGGAATTTTATTTCCTGGGCTTCTTTTGCAAGGTGTACCTTTTGGTCGCATTTTACATAACTGTCCTTAGCTTTGGTGAAACACATGTTTCATCTGCTATAGTGCCATGTAAGCCTTTTAGATGGACACTACAGTAAACTCCAGATAACTCGAACCTCCAAGGAAAATTGAAAAAGGTTTGAGATATCAGGAGCTGAGAACATACTATATTTCGTTTCATACACAGCACATTTTAATCGTAATTAATAATCATTTTTCGTAAACATGAGTCCTTATTTGTCCATTTCTACCACATGACCGCGCATTAAAAACCAACAATGCACGCATGCATTATAGCCGTGCAAGTCTCTTTTCAAAACCAATAGGGTGGAAAAATTTTCCGAGAAAATGAAACTTATTCGTAAAGCCACGCTCATAAACCCAAAAACTCTATCAAGTAAGAAGTCTAAGTATTAAAACTAAAGTTTTTATGTTTTTTTTTGCTTTTGGCTAGTATAAAGTGGGATATAATGGTAATCCTGAACATTTTAAAAATGTTCATCCAAGGTTTAAAGGTGTACATGCATCTTTATTGAAGGTTAAAAAACTTAATAAGTTTTTTCTGTCGATTTTATAACAGATTGGTTGTTTTAATTTCAATTTTTTACTTTTGTGTGTTCAAATACAAAGTTAACCGTTGATTCGCTTTGTGCAATATCAAATTTCTCGTTCCTCCTGCATTTAACTTGTGCTTGTATATCCCGATAATGCACTCCAAGAGTGCTGAAACCCAGCGCTATGTAGTTGTTAAACATTGCTGTCCGTATGATAGAGAACGTGGCGTGAAATGAAAAAAGAGGACAAAAAAAGATCTGTTTAGCAAACTTTGCCGGTCCAACGCCAACGTGTTACTGCATGCTCTTGAGTCCATAAGAGTTCATAAGACATGTTTCAAGTCAGTGAGGGTGTAAAGCTAAGGGAAACAGAAAATGCTTCAAGTAAGCAGGAGGTATAAGTTATCGAGGGTACATGACCAGTAAAAATGCACGAACATATTGGTGAAAAAACCGCTTTGTTTTCAGTTTAAACCTCTTCTTTTAAGCGTTCAATGGTGTTTCCATATGTTCTTTTACGGTAGCACTCTTAAACATCGCCCGCATTCCTTACATGCGCAAAAAAGCGCTAGCGACTGAGACAGTTTTTTCATACGTGAAAAACAAATACATTTTTATTTTAGTTGCTTTTAGGTGAAGAAAAGGCATATCATGTAATGAAAAAATATCATATCTGAATTTCAGGAAAACTTCAAAATACCCGGTACCTTTACTCCACTGAGTTGTGTCCCTAGCAGTTGCTAAGATATGAGTTTGAAAATGTCATTTTTATACCCCCAAACGATTGTTCTAACAAAACGTGTCGGGCTTTTTTATCGCTTCGGCCTTTAAATTGTGTAATATGGCAATTTCTTTGGTCATAACTCACTAAATACCATACCTAAAACTAAAGCAAAGCCTGATACGTCTCCTCACTATATAAACAACATGGCAATGTTTAAGAGTGCTACCTCAAAAGAATTTATGGATATGCCATTGAAAGCTTAAAAGGGGTAAGAAATAAGACAAAAAAGAAATTGTCTGTGAATATAAATTTTGAAGAACTAAGCGACAAGAAGACCTTTAAACTGAAAACAAAGTGGTTTCTTCACCAACATATTCTTGCATTTTCACTTGTCATGTATTCCCAGAATCTGACACCCACGATAACTCGAACCTCCTGCTAACTTGAACCATTTTCTGTTTCCCTTAATATCACACCCTCGCCGACTCGAACCTCGTCTTATGAACTCTTATGAACTCAAGAGCAGTAGTACGTTGTCGTTGTACCTGCAAACTTCGCTAAACAAATATCTTTATAAGATTCTTGTAGTTTTGGATGGCAAAAACAACAATATCAGTGTTGGTTTCAGGTTACACCATGTATATTTATTGTTGCAAAGCTTTTGGTCCGTTAGCCGGACCTGCATCAGTGCAACTAACTTCAAAAGAGTTATATGGCACTTTTAGATCACAATAGTTGTGATCTGCTTGCTCGCACTTTTTACTTCTTTTAATTAAAGCGAGATAAGGGTCCAACTAGAGAACATTGAAGAGATCGAACACGCCGTGCATTAGTGGCTTTCCCTTTAGATCTATAGTTTTATGTTTGAATATTTAAATAGACTCTCTCATTTTACAAGAAAATTTATATTTATCATTTGCCAGAATGGTAGCTTCATTCCGTTTTATGCAACGAACATAAGTGCATACGTGATGCACAACAGCGGACTTATCGTGTTTAGCTTTCTCGCAATTCGTCTTGCGTTCTTTAAGACGGGCTGAGAGACTTCTACTGGTCTCTCCAATGTAAACCAAACCACATTCGCATGAAATGCAATATACACCAGGTTTCTGAAGTTCGTCTATACAATCATGTGAGTGAAAAGAGAGCAGAACAATTTGTTGTAACTTGAATGGCAAACTTTTATGCCAACTTTTTAAAAATTCTATGAAGTTGGACCCATAAAAGGCAAACAAACAGAAGATTGATATTCAATATTTTGTTTCTGTTTGGTTATTCCTAGCATGATCTATGAATTGCCAAGGGTATAACTATTCATTATCAGAACATTTCTTAAATGCTCTAACTCTGAATCCAAGCTGTTGGCATCACAAATTGTTTTTGCACGGTTAATTAATGTCTTGCATACCCATCTCTTTATGCTAGGATGGTGAAATGAATTGTAGTTCAGATATCTGTCTGTGTGTGTTGGTTTCCTGTAAACCCTATGACCGGTTGTTGGTGTATCGGAACGTCATGTAGTTAATTCTAAAGAGTTTGTTACAAAAATGTAAAAGGTCAAATTAGATAAAAATGAAATATACTATAACAACATATACTATAACAACATGGCAGTACGAATATACAAACTACACATTCTGTCCTGCAAATTTGATATGTCTACAATCGAGACGCACTTCAAATTAGCTTGGACTGGGGACTTCACGTCGATAAAAGCAATGGCTGCTAACATTTTAAAGGGGAACTCCGGTCCCAAGACAAGTTAGGTTTAGACCAAAGATCCTAGCTTTATTAGATTGTTCCTAAAATATTTTGGTCCAGTTGTTTATAGTAAAAGAGAAACAGCTCCCTAAAATTCGCAAAATCACGAAAATTTTGAACTTTAGAGCTTCTAGATCGTCGGCAATGCCTGATTCAGACTCCTATACACTAATAATTACATAAAAAAATTGAGTAACTTAGCGCAACCGACAGTGAAGTTCTCGCGTTCTACAATGGATAATCGAAAATTCTAATTCAACACGAGTTTCCCGTGCAGGCGCGGATTCTGGTCAGCAGTTCGTTTCGTGACGTCAGCAGGTAACACTTGTATAAACTTTTTGCACAAAATATTTAAAAACACATTGGCACACAACAAAATCACTTCCTAGTAACGCAATTAAAAGCAAAATGCCGCATTGTACTGTACCCTAGTGTGCCAATCACAGTTCGAAAGACCGTCAGGAGTGGTATAAGCTACCGTACATTGCCAACTGAGCTCCTTAAAAGCGTCTGGCTAAGAAATATTCGTCGACAGAATATTCGTGCGTATGTCCATACACGCGTTTGTAGCGAACATTTTACCGAAGACTATTTTGAACCCGCAGTTGAAGTCATTCCTGGCTTTAAGAAATTTAGACACACTAGCAATGCCAACAATATTTGCATTCCGTACAAAGGCAAAAAAGAGCAGAATAAGACTATCAAGTCTGAATCAAATGCAAAATCGAGCAAGAAAGGTCTGGATTTTAATGTTTTTCGATACAAAAAGCCTCAAGGTCTAACAGTATAGCTATCACTTCCATGTACCCATATGACCAAGAATTTTTGCATCCTAAAATTATTTACAATTTACACATAGTACAAATCCTAGGATCTTTCTAGTTAGACCATTATTCATATTTGCGAATGAGTTACCAAACTAGGAAGTAGTCTATTTGATTTGTGCATATCCATTTGACCCCTAAATCCTATATGTCAAGGAGGTGAGGGAAGATGTGCTGCCATGCAAGGAAGGCAAGAAGCTTGAGGAGTACAATCCAACTAAACAAGCCAAATGTGTAACGCAACTTCCAAAAGCCACCGAAACAAAAGGTTATTGACAAACACAAGTCAAGGATGTCTGACAAAAAGACGAAGCATCAGACATCTTGAAATGAAGCTAACACTCACACCTATGACATCAAATAACTCACATTTTTAATCGAACAAAATTAACATTATTCATCAGCAGAATGAAATACAACGCTTTCAAAATCTTCTTCATTGCCTGGTGGTGGAAAGTGTGCCCGAACACAACGGACAGCACAAGATGGAAGAACTACTCGAATTTCCTTGCCAAGAACTCCCCAACACCATCGCACTAGCTGGTGGTACGCAATGCGTCTGTTTATGCCTGAGTTTCATACTGCTGCCTGTACTGAAACCAAGCAGCTTGCAACACCCAGCGATCTAAACAGACGGTTCCGAAGGCTTGGTTGTCTGTACAGTTGTATGGAAGGTTTCGTTTCTCATGTTCAGAAAACTCATCGTTTTTACGTGCGACTTGTTCTATTTCATGAGAGCAGATGCATTCTTACTCTCCATTCATAATCTCACAATGTTCGCATGAACACCTATTAAATAGCAACAAAATATTTTGGTAGGAATGATACAGTTTAACAAAACGGCAATTGAATTGGCAAATAAGCGAATAATCTCTCTCGATCAATACATCCTGTTTGTCTTTGATGTCAGCAGATCCGTCACTATCACTGTAAGATTCTCATCTGGTTTCAAACTTATATCCCAGGACTACGTCCGCTTGAAAAAATCTCTTTGAAAATCGTCTAAACTCTCACCTGTTGTACTGGAATTGCTTGAATTCCAAAAACGCTCGCTGTACATGTGAAAAGAATTGTAAGCTAAAGTGAACTCTATACAATAACACTTGCCAAGTTTTGCTCAGTGTCACCCGTTGACGTCACAAAACGAACTGCTGACTGTCATCCGTCACGGGAAAGAGCAAGATGGCGCCCAAATTTCAATATTTTGCGAACTTTAGGGTGCTATTTCTCCTTAACTATAAATATTTGGAACAAAATACTTTAAGAACTATCTAATTAAGGAAGCTTCTTTTCTCTAAACCTAACTTGTCTTCGGACCGGAGTTCCCCTTTAAAACTACATAGTCAATGGAAATCGCCAAATGGCGAAAAGAAAGTCTTCCATTGTGGCAAGACAACAACCTTAATTTCGTACTAATCTGGGAGGCTTAATACAGAAGTTACTGTCGAATGCGATACATCAAAATGATGCAACAGCAAACGTTGCGAACATCTAAACCAATTCATGCCACTGTTCGAGCTCTCGTTGCAATCAATTTTTGCTAGACATGGAAGGGATCAAACTAGACAAGACCATTTTAGAAGCTGAACAAGACAAATCAATAGCACAAAATTTTCAAAAAACCATTCAAATAAAACTAGTTATGAAAGAAGTACAGAGTCAATTGGTTGAGAACAAATCATGCTGTCGAAGGCTTAAGGGAATATAATCCCATAAAAAATGTAATTACAAAACACTTAATGAACTATCGAGATTCAGGAATGAAAACGACCCACTTCAAGAAGACCTTATAACCTTACACCATGAGAGCAATCTACTTGTGAATTGGAAACACGTAATGCTGAGTCTAGTGTTTATCAGCGCCCCTGAGGAAAATTGGATGAAAACGTAGTTGAAATCGTGACAATTAATGCAAATCAGGAGTGTGAAATAGATCCTGCCATTAGCTCTTTGTTTAACGAACTACTGGAGCTTGACGTTTTTTTCCACATTGATTTCTCATACGATTTTCTTTGTCCTCTTCAATTTGCTCATCGTAACTGGGATTTGTTTTGCTGTACGGTGCAGTTCAAGTTTTCAGCATTTTGGTACCTGATTCTCTGCAGCATTTATTCGGTTGATCGTTTCCCGATATTTGTGTATTACCGCGCAGCAAAACATATTCCAGTTCTGATGAGCAAATCCATAAGCATAAACAAAATCATAAGAGAAACCAACGTCGTTGCGCAAAGTCGGCTGATGTTGAAACAAGAAATAGGAAACAGAAAAATTCAAGAAATGACCAACACTGCATAAATTCAACTAATATGAAACAAAGTAAACCGATTCGTCAAACGAAGACCAGCCCACAAGAGTGATTTCCCTATAAATATCAATCAACCAACGAATCCTTTTTCCCCGCAGCACCTTCGCGGCAAGCCTACTCAAGTGCAGAACTACTCCAACACTTCCTACTGCAGTGCAAGTTTTCCTCGGCTCCATTACCAAATTCGCTGGAGCCCAGAGTCGATAAATCATCTATACTTTGTACGACAATTTACTGCTTGAGAAAACCTTTGACATTCCCAATTCCTGTCAGGGTTACTTGCAGGAATAATTATTATGTTTATAATAATAATTATAACAATAGGAATTAACATAATTTAACCCAAACTCAACTCGTAAATATCCAGAATGGGAATATTGGCACCAAATTATCAGATTCGTTTCCTTCTCACTACGTTCGTACGAAGGAAAAACATTTTCCCTCTACACCCAGCTATACTGCAGCAATAACACACCAATTTATATGGTAGCCAGCATGTACACACTGGCCTATCGAAAGTTATTTCGTTACCAATGAGGAATTTCCTTTTCAAATAATTTATATTTAAGTAAATTGTATATTTGAGATTATAAGTCCATAGATTTAGACAAAACAAGACTATTTTCAAGTGAATCTTTCATGTACATGTCTCCAGTATTCTCAGATTTCCATCTCCCTTGGAGACGAAGAAGTCTAACTCTATCTGAATTCTCTCCGGCAGTATGTGCCATAGCGGTCGCTCCATCAGAGCGCAAACTGTGGATTCCATATAGTGTTGGATCTTCTCCAATCTGGATCATTGTATCATTAAGTATTTCACGACATCTAGTATAACTGAGAGGCCGATTTAACGATGGATCCAATGAAGTTGCTTGAAGTGAGTGAAGCGACCTAAAAATGTATTCGTTTTACTGTGGATGGATTCCTGCTAACACATAATAATGCGTAAACAAGTTTATAAGGACAGGTTGGTCCAGCTGTTCTTGCCACAAAACTTTGCTCCCTTGTTGATATTGATCAGTTTTGGATTTTCTAACCGAAATTTCTAGATGATTCGCACTTACAAATATGTCCTTCGCTGTAAGATCCAATAGTTCACCAATTCTAAATTGACCCGGAAAACCTAAGGAGAATATTAGAGCAGTCCTAAGATCTTTTAATGAACTAGATGATGTTGCAAACAATTGGCAAATTCGTGTAACCAACTCTTTCTTTATGATCTCTTTCTTTTTGGGAGGTTTCGAAAAGGTCCGTGTTGACAGACAACGGTGTATCAATAGGATTGTCTTTCGCCGTTCCTGGGAGTAAAGAGTGAATCCATTTCAAGGCACTAAATGCTTGCAAAACCATGCTATATGACTGTTTGGTCATATACAAATGAGATAAATACGTGAATACACTCGAAGTTGTAGACGATAACAATATGGAAATCCCTCGATGAAGCAAGAAAACTTTATACAGTAGTCACCCGCTAACTTGAACTCCCATGGGGAACGGAATATTGTTCGAGTTAGCGGGGGTTCGAGTTAACCGGAGTTGGTGTCATATTTCGTATATTCTCTTAATGATTCAACACTGCACATCAAAATTACAAAAATTTTAACTACGCATCCCTAGCTATAGTTGCTCTATCATTGTGTCTTACAGTTTGCTCATTTATTAGCTAAAAAGAAACAATCGTTCTTTAAATAATAATGATGAAATGGATCAGTACTATACATGTAAGGTGAAAAATGATTGAATGCTATGTCCTGACAATATAACGTTTCCCGATCTACATCTGTGTCAACGCCTTGAAAAAAATTCAAGTAAACGGGGTAAATTTGTCAATGAGCAAATAAAATTTGTTTGAGTTAGCAAGGAGTTTGAGCTGCGAGTTCCAGTTAAGCAGAGGAAATTAATATAAGAATCGGTGGCATATCCAAGGGGAATTGGATTTAGTTCGAATTAGCAAGGGGTTCGAGTTATGCGAGGTCGAGTTAATGGGAGACTACTGTATTTCCCATATGCACAGGCATATTTCTGAACTGTGCTACGAGCTCGTGAGCAAAATACTCAACGGACAATTTGCCGCCTCTCTTTCACGCACAGTCCTGATCAAGCTCCAAACTCACAAGATCCTAGGAATAGACATAAACATCAAAAGACTTTAATTCAATTTTTTTTGACTGACATTCACCAAACACAAGGAATTGTGTCAACCAGCTTAAATGTAAGATGCAATCCTGCTTAATTTACCATCCAGCGACTCTGTTATTATTCTTCCTTATGAGAATACTACGTTGTCCCCCCTCTTCTTCAGTTCAGTTAAATCGAAATGACACGCTAATATCTCTCCAGTCCAAGAACTAGATACTAATAATGACCTTTTAGATGCTCCTTGCTTCAAAGGTACATTGCCTTGAAGAAATAATATTCCTTTCATATACGAGGAAAAACTACAAAGAATATAAGGCCAATAGAGCGCTGACGTCCAATAAGGAACTGAACCATTTGACACGACAACCTTGCAAAATTGGTTGCAAGAAAGAAACAAGGCCAAATTGAATACCGAGTAATTCTCCAAAAGTAGAACTCTTTTGTTGTTCTGACACAGCAAACATTCGATGTGCAACATTTTCTGAACCTTTGATAAATACAGCACAGGCATAATTGCTAGCATCTGAGAAGATTATTTTGTTAATATGACCCGACTCTTCATAAACTCTTACATTCACTCGATCCAAATTTTCCTGCCAAAAACGCAGCTCTGAGGCACAACATTCATCAAGCACAAACAGTGTGTCCCAAGCACTTGCGCTAGCAATGGACATTTGGCAATGTCGTGACATGATACGAGGCAAGTTTCCTGTGACAGTGCCTGTTGAAATAATCCGTCCCATAACCTTACCAAGCTCCCTGTCAAATCTACTCAGCAGTATCGTAAGATAATGTAAAACATAATGATAAGAGAATCCTAATTAATCGTGAAAAGGCGCGGATGTAGATAAGGTAGGCAAACACAAGGGCGCGACTGTCAGCTGCCAAGCGTGGAAATACCTAAGATAAAAATCATACATAAAAAACGTAGTTTAGCTGAAAGAGACAGAGTTTTGGGGGAATCCACAGATTGAACATAGAACGAATATAAGACCGACATTGACTGAATAGAACTACGATTGTTGTGCTAAGAAGTACAGAACGGAAATTTATTGTTACGCACACTTTATCATTATCGCAACCTTGTAAAATTTATCACAATAGAGTGGCAAAGTGTGACGTCATACAAATAGTTTTTTGGAGCCAAACAAACCAACATGGCGCTACTACATTACAGCAGGAACGTACATTAAACTTGGTTAATGTATTATTCATGATGTATTGTTTTGTCCCTGAATGCAATCATCATTCGTCGAAAAATAGTTGCAATTTTTTTCGCTTTCCAAAAGAAGCCAAGAGGAGGAAACGATGGATTGCGCTTATCGGGTGCGTAGCAATGTGATGTCTATCGGCCTCTCAACAAAATTGTTCTACCTTTTATCGTCAAAATTGTTCATCAACTAAGCTTGAATTACCCTGTTTTTGATACGGTTTCAGTAATCAGCCATATTGTTTGTATTTAGAAGAAAAAATTCGAACCCAAACTACAAATCAAGTCGAGTCTGTAGTTGCTATTTCCGTGATGGGAAAATAGACAATGATCCTGAACTATTTAATTGGAATGAAAATAAGCATTTTCCAGTAGAGGGGCATAATATGAAAGAAAAAACATGCTGTGAGAAGGTCCAATAAGAAGAAAGAAAAAAACGTATGCAATAAGACTAACAGTGCAGAAAAAAATATTAAGCAGAAGCAAGTTCAACATCCTGCTGAAGTTGAAAATATAATTCTTCGTGCTGAATTAAATGATAAAACGAGAGAGCTCGAGCGGATGCATGAACAAACTTCATACACAAAGTCACGCTACTATGTTTCAACACTTGATGAGAAAGTGGAAACTGGCCTTCCAAACAAACAGATTTTTTATGTAGTTGTTAAATATGTTGACAAGGTAAAGAATGTTATCAACTACCACTCAGGCTGGAATGTACAAGTCTTATCCATTGAGGATCAAATATTTCTAACTTTGATGAAACTGAGGCAGAATTATACTAATCTACACCTTGGTCAGTTATTTGGTTGCAGTACAGCAACAGTTTCAAATGTGGTTCTAACTTTTATCCATGTTCTTCATAAGCTTCTGTATGAGAAGTGCATGTTATTTGTGCCATCAAGGTTCAAAAATCTCACTTCATCGCCCGAGTCATTCTCATTATTTCAAAATTGTCACATGGTAATTGACTGTACAGATGTAAAGATTCCAACTCCTGGACTTATGAGTGATCAAAAGATTACGTATTCGACATATCGTGGTATGAACTCTTTCAAAGTTCTTATTGGTGTTGCTCCTAATGCAGTTATAACATATGTCAGTAAATTGTTCCCAAGTTCAGTTTCAGGCAAGGCAGTTGTACAAGAGTCTGGCATTCTAAATCACTTTCAAACAGGCGATCTCATCCCTGCTGACAAGGGGTTTCTGATTCATTACATCGTACCAGACAGTGTGGCGGTAAACATTCCTCCATTCTTGAACAACAACAAGTTCACAGAAAGTGAAATAAAATTGACAAAAAGCAACGCCAGGTGCCGGATACATGTAGAACGAGCCAATGCCAGGCTGAAAAATTTTCAGATCCTCAGCATTATCCCTTCATACCTCAAAAGTTATGCTGATAAGGTGGTTATGCGCAGCTCTTGTTAATTTGCAGTATCCACTTATTAAGGAGATTAGTGATACTATTGTGTTTGAATAAAGCATACATTTATAGTAATTCGTTGGTTGTGATCATAAAGCATACATATATAGTAATTCATTGGCAAAGTAATCTAAGCTAAAGGACTAATAATTCAAACAGTGACAATCATGAAGGCTTTGTATAAAACATAGTTTATGTAGTAAAATACTTTCTGCTAATAAATGAATTAAGTTTCAACCTCTCAATCAGAAACTAGCTTTGGTGCAAGGTGTGCTTTGTAAAAATCTTCTAAGATACTCAAGTTTGAGGCCCACTTTGGATCTTTTTCAATTTCAGTTATGACAGTTTGTTTTGTTGTCCATGTAACAAAATAGCATTAATCTCTAGCTGCTATGTAAAGCTGACCCTGAACTTTTGGTGGTAATAAACATGAGAATCCTTAAGATGAAATTTACCATTTTCTTTAGTTAAAAAGAAATCCTTGTTGTTGACAGCATTTTCAACAGTATCATTCCTCTGGGTAAAGGGACATTTTACTTCTAAAACAGTATTGCGACCCACCAGCCTGGGGAAGCACCTAGTATTCCAGAATGAGTGAGCCACAGACCAGAATCTTCACCTTTCACTTTCAGGGCTGCTTCAAAACATTCTATAGCATTATTTTCATTGTTAATACCCCAAGAAATAGCCTGCACTCCTGAAAGATCATACTCCCCCAAAACTCTTTTAATTAAAGAGGGTGTCACCCTTTTCGCCTTTAGAACATAACCAAAGTTACTGGCAGTCAAACGCCCTTTTCAAAGAATAAGCCAAGATGGATTGTTTCTTTGACACTTTGTGGCAATATGAACCTCTAACCTTTGACCCTCAGTAACTTTCATCTTTTCAAATAGATATCTAAGATCCTGGCTATTTTGGATAAATTCTTGGGATAAAATAATTTCTTCTACACTATTTATAGGCAAAACGTTGTCTTGTTTGGGCTCAGGACTGAGATTCATTATTCAAAATTTGCTTATATACTTGTGGTGAAATTACCGTAACATCCGCGCCTGAATCTAATTTAAATTGGAAATTCTGACCATTTAATTTAAGTGTAGCTATCCATGGGTGTGATTCGACACTTTCAATGACTATTTCACCCAAAAACAAATCATTAGAAACGATCTCACCTGAAGCTACTTCATTGACTGACTTTTCTGATTTACTCCTGCAAGCTCGCTGCCAATGCTCTTTCTTACCACATTTTCGGCAGTTTGACTCTTTTGCTGGACAGTTCTTCGGTAAATGATTTGGTCCCAAACTTCTATGGCATTTTTCTCCATTGGAATCTTCTTTCTTACTTCTCTCTGCAGTTTTCTTTTTCATGTTCACCACTGTGTGCTTTTTTGTTCTAAATTTGACACTATCCAAGGACTTCCCTTCCGTTCTTAAGAACTCTTGCTGTTTTCTTACCTTTTCACGCTGTCGTACCAAATTCATAGCTTTTTCCAAAGTCAATTCTGCTTCTAGCTGTAGCTTTTCCGACAACCTTTTATCTCTTATTCCTACGACAATGCGGTCTCGGATGAGCTCTTCTCGCAGAGTCCCGAATTTGCAATGTTCTGCAAGACTGAACAGGTCAGTTATGAATGTTTAAGCTGGTTCATTTTCTTGTTGACTTCGAAGATTAAATTTGGCTCGCTCAAATATTACGTTTCTCTTTATTATAAAGAAGTGTTCGAATTTTTGTCTTACTACATCATACTTCTTTTGCTCCGCTCCTGAAATACCCAACGATTGTATAATATCGTCGGCTTCTGGGCCCATCACGTATATTAGCGTGTTCAATTGATTCTCTTCACTGGCTTTGTCGAGTGCCGATGCTACTCTGTACCGTTCAAAACGTCTGATCCATCGTTGCCAATCTTCGGGTTTAAAGCTAAATTTCTCTGGTGGCTGTACTTGTTGTACATGTTGAACATGTTGTGCACTATCGTGCGATAATGACATTGGGATTCAGTTGAAGGCAAAGGTAAGTGGCGCCTCTAAGTCGTCGACCGACCGCTCTTCCACTTCTCTCCCTGAGTCCTCTTGCCTCAACGCTTTTCAGATCCCGCCGCTGTCACCATGTAGTGTTATCTGTCTTTATTTAAAAACTAGCGCTGTATTTATACACAGTACATTAATATTCATTACTACATTAAGTACATTCAAATTCAAATTAACTAATACTACAAGGGGCTTTTGGTTTCTTCCATCCACATTCCACATCCGTTCTACTTAATGTATGAATTCCATGAATTATTAAAGCAGCAGCATGACTACATTTGTAATCACCGCGGGGGCATTCACATTCGGTTGATCGTATTTTCTTGTCACAAAGATGGACCTCAATGAAATTTAATATTTTTACATTATTTGAGACCAGTCACTCACAGATTTTTTACTGTTGCTAAGGCTTCAAGTTACCAAAAATGAAACACGAATGTGTGTAGCATTTACTCTTCATGCTTGCGTGTACTTTTCCTCGCAAAATGCCGTCGAAATAGGCGAATGACTCTATATGCCCGGATAAATAGTGATTTTCTCCTCTAGCAATGGATTTTGGTTCGTCTGCAAAGTAAGTTGTAAGTGCCAATATTGAAATAGCGGCCATTTTGGTTTGTTTGGCTCCAAGCACGTTGCCGATGATGTCATGACTTCGCTACTCTATTATCAAATAAAACTTGAAAGATACAGTCCCTTGATCGGAGTTGAACTAACCAGCCTATGCGAGCTCGAAAGTTTCCAAAACTCCAAAGCTGTAATATTATCCTGCCAAAAAATGTTACTAAGGGCTTATTTCAATTTTTCAACATGGTGTGGAGCGATGGCAATTTGGCCAAGAAAACCATCCCATGACAGGCCGAACCAGCTTATAACTTGTACTGGTTCCCAAATACAATTTTCATCATTTGGAACAAATCCTGATGACTGAATATCAGATCTAATTGCTTGGACGTGTGCCTTTACAGCGTCCATGGATGACTCCATATCTAAACAGTCATCTGAGAAGATAGTAATGCAAATGCCTTGTGCAAGCCGTTGTTTAATTAGAGGCCGTATGATTTTTGTGAATATATATGGCGCAAACAAAAGTCCAAACGGCAGGACAGAAAACATGTAGTAAGGGATCTTGCCATTCGGAAATATCCAGGTGAAGCCTAGAGACTGTTGATGATTCGGAAAAATATCTAAGTGATGGTAACCACTCTTCAAGTAAAATTTAGTGAAAAAAAATTTTTTTCCAAAATAATTTATAGCTCTTCTCCAATCTTCAAACTCAATCTTTTGTTTCAATACATGCCTGTTGACATATCATAAATCCAGAATTAACCGCTTTTGGATATTACTCTGAACTGATACAGAAGGAGGATTTATTACCATGAGGTTTTCTTTCGTAGTTTCAATGACCATTCCTGAAGACAAAAGCTCTTTGATAACTTCTGTGACAAATACTGAGTGTGCCTTTGCAGAAGCATTATTTTGGAAGACTGCTCTCCCTCAGGAGTTAGATAAAATGGAATTTTATAGCCTTCCCGTATAGTCCGAATAATAAAATCGGGTGCTTAAATTTAATCCACAAGAAATCGATGCGTGTTTTCAGTCTTCCTCCGACCTCTGGACAGCGTGGGGAAATGTTTGCTGCTCGATAATCAAAATCTCCCATACTTAGATAAAAATCAACTGTTCGTACCTTCATAATATCATCAAATTCAGTCACGCTGTCTACTGTTTCTTGCATCTCACACTGCAGTGAGTCAGCAGATTTGTCCGGAATTTCTTCCTTGACTCTGTGACTCTCCAACATACTGAGGTCTGATAAGCATGTAAGTCTGGGGTTCGAGGCGACGTCTGTCTTATAGGGTACATTTTTCCGCCCAGTGGCCACGTTTTCCGCGTCGGAAACAGATGTAGTTTAGACAAGGGAATCTGTGAGCTTTAAGGAAATGTGATGATGTAGATGCCCATAT
>JAOBYK011036422.1:0-23848 GCA_025434845.1 Phenganax subtilis | reverse complement strand
TTCTATTTCTTGTTTCTCCGAGTCTTTCCATTGCCTTCATACGCATTGTTTCTGCATCAGCTCGATCTCTATTCTCTTTGTCCATCTTTTCATCGCTTATTTCCTGTTGCTCTAGATCTGAGGCATCCTCAATCTCGATGATTTGTTCTACTGCTTTTTCAACTTCAGTCATATCTGGAACTATTCCACTAGCAGATTCCTCTTTTCGTAATTTCACTCGAAGTTGTTTAGCCAGTAGGTTATACCGGTCTCTGACAGACCTTTGGGAAACTTTGAAATAAATTTCTTGGATTTTATTCAGATTTCCCGCAATGAGCTCCCACTTCGCACCTCGCTGCACAGTTCTTTGCTTTGTTCCATTGAAGGGATCTATAACTAGAATTTCTCTACATAGCAGCTCGTCGTGTTTTGCAGTCCACACCATTGGCTTTCTGAAATTCGATAAAAGTATCACTACAACATGATAATATAAACCCAGAATGCTATAGCAAGACTAAAATCCACGCATACAAATAGGATTAACAAAATTTAGCTCACTTACGGCTTAGAACCCATCATTTGATAGCCACGTTCACCAGACAACGCGAAAACAGTAAAAATGGCGTCGTCGACACGACAGGACGGCCAGGAAGTCAACATCAACAGCTAATGCGCATGCCCTGTTCTTATGCTTTTACTTCCGGTTACCGTCCTTACGATGGCCGTCTTCCCATCTTAAGGTCGCTAATAAGAGCACTGACCGTAGCATGTGTTACTTGCGTCTGAAAAGTGGTGCAATTCAGTTCTCTTAACATCTTCAAATCCGTCTGGCATCAGACATATTTGTACTTTCAATTCGTTAAGAAGAAGGAGGTCATTTCTCCATTTTCCCCACTGTTGTCTCACATCTTCAGGTATGGGATCATCCCAATTTGTCTTCTCGCAACACAGGCGTTGGAAAATCTGCTTTCCTTTTCTAGAGCAGAGGTGCAACCAGGCTGAGTAGGTCAAATATTGAGCTTATTGTTGACAGAATACCTCGGCATGTTAGAGGTTTGCCTTGCAATGTGATTTGAAGCTGAAAAGTATCCAATTCTATACACCAAAGCGTACCAAGGGTTCTTTCCACTGGGAGGCAATCACTGACAAAATTGAGATCCTTTAGGCCAGCTGCTCGATCCTCTGGTTTGATGCTTGATAGCACATCCTTTGAATTCGAGACAAACTTATGAAGTCAAAGTCCACCCTGGGCCAGCAACTCTTTGCTCCGGTGAATCAGTGAAATCGCTTCAGACACCTTTGACACCGACTTGAGGCTGTCATCGACGTAAAAGTCCTTCTTAATAAAGTTTGCGACTTCTAATCCAAAGTTGTCCTTGTAGTCTTCTGCTAGTTTCTTCAGGCCATAGTTGGCGCAACCAGGAGAGGAAGTTGCTCTGAATAAATGAACAGTCATCCTAAACTCTATCAGGTGTGTATTACTATCTCCTTCTTCCCACCAAAGAAACCGCAGGTAATTCCGATGAGCTATGTTGACATGAAATTGATGGAACATCCCTTCCACATCACATGAGAATGCAACTGGACTCTGACGAAATCTGCATAGTACACCGATGAGTCCATTGGTCAAGTCAGGGCCTTGTAATAGGTGACCATTTAATGATTCACCATAATATTTTGCACTGCAATCGAAGACCACGCACAGCTTATCTGGTTTTTGGGGGTGGTACACTCCGTGATGAGGAATGTACCACACAGTGCCTGCTGTGTTGAAAGGTTCAGCATCAGGAACTCTCTCAGCATATCCTTTGTCTATCAGCTCCTTCATGAAGGCGTTGTAATGCTGACGGTATCGCATGTTTCTCTCTTAGCAGATCTTGAGCCTTTTGAGTCGTCGAAGTGCTAACTGCTTGTTGTTTGGTAATTCAGGAAATTCCTCACGAAATGGAAGTGGCATTTCGTAGTGACCATTGTCCATTCGGTGAATACCTTGCTTGAGCTGCTTGAGAAATTTCTTATCTTCTAATGAGATTAACTGTTCTTTGCCTCTCCTTTCTACAAAGTCGGATTTCATCATTTTCCGAACTTGTTGCAGATTGATAACTTCCTTCACGACCTTATTTATAGCAAAGGTGCAGCCTCTTTCATTTTCTGATGATTTGGCTGTTGTGTGAGTTATGATTCTATGAGTGACGCCACTAACTTCTTCCGTATCCTTGCTGATCTCATTCACATAACCAACGATGCCCCAACCTGGGTCAGTTTGTAGTGCATATGGCTCATTATTGTAACCAGGGATAACCCTTCTAGGCACAATGGCGAAACGGCAGTTTGCTCCAATGACTAAGTCCATTTCGACATTGTGATGATTGGGTACAAGCTGTGTGGCAATCACCTCTAAATGCTGCCAATTCTTGGCCATTTCAGAATGCGGGATCTGCGCTCTTTTTACTGGTATGGATGTGCAGGAAAATGTTTGCGGTAGCTGGATCTTGGTGCTACGGTTGAAGTTGCTAATTATCAGTCTGTTAACCTTGTGACTTTCAATACGCTCGCTGTCTGCATGCATGGTCGAAAGTGAAAGTGTAGTCTTGTGTCCTTGTAGACCAAGCCGATTCATTGTATTCTGCGTAATGAATGTTGTGTCAGATTGATCATCGAGGAGGGCGTATACCAACACTTTGATTCCAGGGTCATTAGAGTGATGCAACCAGACCGGTACGATCATAGAGCTAATTTGGGCTTGTCCTTCGTCCTTTGTTGAACAGGTTTTGGTACAGTGAACTGTAGGTATTTCAGGCTGCATTTTTGTTTCCACTTGCTTTGCTGTCTTTGGATTTACCTTGTAATCTCCATGAAGAGGAGTTGGGTGGCCTTTGCCACAGGTATCACATTTTTTCCGTTTTTTGCATCCCCTTGAAAGGTGTCCTTGTCCAAGACAAGCAAAACATAGTCCCTTGGTCTTTGCAAACTCCTTTCTTGCTGTCATATCCATTTCTAAAAACTTCTTGCTGGAATCCAGTTCGTGACTCTTGTTGCAAAGTATGCAAATCTGCGTAATGGCCTTGATTTCATGGTTATTCTTATCATGAGAACGGGTTGTTAAAGAACGACCCTTTTCAACAACTCTAGGTTTACTCGAGTGATGCTTGAAGCTGGCATCTTCTTTCCTCGGTTGTCGATTATTGATCGGATCGCAGGCAATGGCGGCTTCTCTGACTAGATAACTGACAAACTCCGAGAATGGTGGGAATTTCTTCTTCTCGTTCTTCCACTGGTAAACTATTCGACCCCATCGTGTAAGGGCCCACTTGGGAGGCTTTGAGGCCATCCTTTGGTTCTCCTGATCATCATTAAGGACTTTGAGACTATCCACTTTGTGCATAGCCTTTTCGCATTGTACCAGAAAATCTGAGTACTTTCGCAGACCCAAGCTATCATATAGAGCAATGACTGGCCATGCAGTAAGCTTCTTTCGGAATGCAGATGCCACAGCAAAGGGGTCGCCATAGCGTTTATTTTGCCTAGCATTTCTTTTGCCTTTTGATAAGCATCCTCACCATCCACCTGCATGAGTCCCTCAATTACTTCCTTTGCTTCTCCCGCAACGAATTTTTAAAGGAAATGAAGTCCCTCAGATGCATTGGCTGCCCGGCTTTCAACAAGAGTTTCAAAGGCTCTCAGCCAAATTGGATACTTTAGTGGGTCACCATCAAAAATTCCCGGAGCTGGTAGGGGTAGTCGATTCTGGTTTTGGGTCTCAAGCAACTTTGTGATCGTTTGGAGCATGGTCGAACTTTCTGATGTCGATAGAGGATTAGCTGAGGACTTGTTGTCATTAGAAAAGCTATGATCTTTGGGGAGGGTATCAGAGGTATTCAACTTAGAATTTGGCGTAGCAGGGACAAATTCAGGTGTGTCAGGGTTGAGGTTCGTTGCGGGTGATTCGGGGCCTTGTAGGCTGGAGTCCTTAGCAAATTGTCTCTTGGTTGTGGTCTCATTTGTCCGAGGGTTGTGAGTTGCCCATGGGTTGAGAGTAGTAATGTCTTCAGTTTGGTGCAGTGTTCCAATTGGATCAGGTTGAGAATCAAGGAATCTTTGTAAATGTTCCCTAGAGCCATCGTTAGATTGCAATTCATCGACAGTTGTGAGGAAACTACCTTCGCAATGGAACCTCGCGCACACTTCAATCCGTGCTTCTGTTTCAGCTAGTTCTTCCTTCATCTTAAAATTCTCCTTAGAAAGTTTAATTTGGTCTCTGATTCCTTTTTCTTCCTTCTGAATTTCCAGCATCCTCTCCTCCATTTTTTCCAAGGCTACCTGATTAACTCTGTCTAGTTCCTCTCTCTTGCGTGCCAGTCGCATTTTTGCCCTTAATATGGCTGCTTCTTCTTCCAAGTCCTGACACCTTTGTCGAGTAGAGAGGGTAGTGCTAGCTTTATAATGCCCAGACGTACTACTTTTATAAGACTTATGTGACTTTGCACTTCAATTTGTTCTCTTAGTCGTGACTGAACTCTTATCCTCATAATCTGACTTTAAATTGCAAATTGTCTCATGAACTTGCTTTAATACGCCGTTGTTTTCACGGCTGATGTCGTCAAACTTCCCATAAAGCGAGATTTTTTCTAAAGGAGCCTCTAATATACATTCAAGAGCGTCATGAGCTCTTGTCAAATTGCACATGCATTGTTCTAAAATTTGGCACTCGTTTTGCAAGCTAGCTGTATCTCTGTTACACAAAAGCTGACCTTGTACATAGTTTATCTGTTTCCTCCGTGCCTTTGTTTTCCTAAGAAAATCCTGTTCAATTTTGTCCTTCGAGTCTCTCTGCTCAATTGTTTCTGGTGCAAAGGTTTCTTTCGATTGCTGTGCTGCTTTAACAATTTCATTGCCCTGATTTGACATATTTGCGTTTTTCGCATTCTCGCCATCCATTTTGGCATTTTCCGAATACTCTCCGACCCTTTTACGACTGCTATTTGATGATTATGTGAATGTTAATTATTCAAGATGGCGTCGATGTACGTCTCAAACACGTTTACAATTCATTTTGTCCCGAAATCACAAAGACATCTTCAATTACATGACAATGTACCATTCAAATCCAGGCTGGCGCTCACCTCTCGCGACTGTCCTTTGACGTTGGCCACTTCTCGAGGCGAGAAAATCGTTGACTATAACTCCTGGTCGTAGTCTAAAATTATTCTTTCGTAAGGTGTGTTAGGCTCGACTCGTTCTTTTACTGTTGTAGCATACGCAACGGCCCGGAATTAGAAATCGTTTTAAACTCACTAACAAACTCTGAGTAATAAAGAGTAGATTTTATTCCCAAAGCTTGACGTCAACTACAAAATACAAAGTAGGCCAAGTAGGCTGTAAACACTACATACTTAATTTAAACATGAACAAACGACGCATAAACGATTATGCTAAACAATGTACCTTACCGATTTTATCTTTCCTTTGCTACAATGCACAAGCGCACTATTTCTCTGATAAGAATACAGAAGGTCAACTCAAAGATAGTTCAATAACAACTATAAAGGGTTCGCAATGTTTTGCAACGTTTTATGTTTGCAAATTCGCATGCTCTCTTCTCTGTCAGAGAGCTAAGTTCTAAAACGTGTTCGCAAATTTTGCAATCGCACTTACAGTGATTAAGATTTATTTAATGATTTATTATATAATAACGATAAATAATTACAGCAAATTTGTTTGTTCGATTTTTTGCATTTTTGTTTGTATATGTTTGTTATGGGCGTTCCGAATATTTGCACGATTAAAACTTTTAGCATTTGTTCGTTTTGCATCAATTTGTAGGGTTACGATACTGTTTGTTGAATGTCTAAGTATTTGGCAGCGTGGCATTTTTTGTATATGAACAACAAACACCATACGCCACATGTTTTTGATATGACGATTTGACGTTGATACTTTGCATAATTTTTCCATGTGCAATGCTCGAAAAATTCTCGCCAATAGTTTCTGTCGTAAAATGAAATGTCGTTTGCATAACTATCGAAATAGGTTATTTCGTCGTGTTTTTCCAAATAGCAATCAAATGCTCTCCGTCTTTGTCCTCTTCGTCCCTGTTCCATATCCAGCAACAAATGTCTATTACTTTGGGTTTGATATTTGCGGGGTATGTGCCCAGAAAATAGGGTTAGGTCACACGGTTATTTTTTAGTAATTTGTCTAAATCATCCATATTTAAATATCTGTTGACAAAGCAGCGAAATTTAATGGTCATCGTATCTAGAACGTGAATCAAATATTTTTTCTTTTTGAAATCTTTTTAATCTTCTTTTACCCCTTTCTATGGAGTCAAGCATATCTTGACTGTAACGATTTCTAGGTGTATTTCCAGGCGTACTCTGAAATCTTTCTATATTTTCTTTAGCTTTTCTTATCGATCTTCGAATTTCTTGAGCATCGAAAGATGTCGACGGTTCCGGTTCGTCATATAATTTGATGAATTTTTTTCGAATTTTTTCATAATTAATATACGATCTGGGTAGATTTATAGATTTAAATATGCGTAAAACGGAATCTAAATCTTTATCTGTTAAATTGAATTGTTTTTTCTCGTGCGTGAAAAATCTTTGAGAATATCCTCTTGAGTTATATTGTATTTTCTTCCTCTGATTTTAATTCCGCCGTCAAATTGTTTGACTTTACCTTTGAAATATTCTCTCAATTTTTTTCCACTGTATTCTACCGAACCTTTAGCAGCGGCTGGTTGTTCGGCGTTACCGGCTGATTCGGCCGCTTTGCTTTTTTAAGAATGTAAATAGTTAGTTTGCCTCGATTTTACGTAATTCATTTTTTTCACTCCTAACAATTCGGACGACTGGTTTATTTGCAATGATTGATAATTTTTTATTAATTCTAATTGCGAAGAATTTCTATTTACATCTTTCATTAAAACATCTTCTTTTTTTTCTTTGGAAAGTAACGTTAACAGTTTGTTGAATTTTTCAGCATTCACCATTTGCAGTTTCTCCACCATCGTGCTCATTTTGCAAGCGTTCTGCTTTCTTCAATTCTTTCAGCGCTTCTTTAAAGTATTGGTGAAGATAATGATTTTCTATAAAAGTAATTTTCCTTTCATTTTGTTTTATTTTTCTTCAAATAATATTCTTCAAGATATTTTCATTTAATTTATTGATTTTGAAATTTGGAATTTCGATTTTGCAAATTAATTTTGACAAAATCATTAAAATTTTATCGATTTTTCACGTGTAATTTTCATTTCTTTTCTTTAGACTTAACGATAAAAAATTTCGAATCGACGGTATGAATTTGTTGTTTTTTTAAAATTTTCCTTGTGCTTAATCTTATTGTGTTCTAGCAACTGTCTCCAAAGAATCGGAAACCGACGAAGAGGATTCGATTCCGCCATCGCTATAAACGTCCAAATAATACTCGTCGTCTTCGTCGCGTTTGTCCGTCTTATTGTTTTCGTTAGCATTACTCTCTATCGTTTGTTTGTTGTTTTTCGACTCTTGTTTTTCCCGTCGTTACTTTCTTCTTCTTCTTCAGAAATATTTTCGTTTTGTTTCGTTTCATCCATATTTGGATATTACGGGACGTATATGTAAGGTCGGACATTGCAAACAGGTGAAATAATCAATGGGCCTATTGAAATATCTATGTTTTCTTTTATTGCACTTTCGTCTACGAATAATACAAGTTCTACAATTCATCTTTACTAACGAACAAACTAATTTAAAATAAATGAAAATAAATTTTTTTTGTTAATATATGCTTCGATTTTTTTTTTTTTCTTAAACGTAAACATGCATCGCGATGCGGTATTATAGGCGAATTTAATGCAATTTCTAAATTCGCCGATAAATAATATTTGCCTGTCATGATCTACCGCGGCCTTTAAATCCCATTCGACGCTCACTTGACCGGTGGTCGTATTCGGTAAAACCTTATTGAAACTGTCTTTGTTTTCGGTCAAATCTATGGTGATCACGCAGTAATCGGTTAGAAATTGTTCATACGAAAACGGCATGTCACGATATTCTCGATTCAATACTTTTTGCAGAGCTCGATAAGCATCTTTCAAACCCTTGTAAACGGGATGAACGATTCCTTCGTTTATGCGAACTTCAAATCAAGAAGAGTCAACCGATTCGAATCGAAAGGGATTGGACTCGTAAGCACCGTTATATCTGTCCCGCATAAATAATATGGTATAAAGACGCGTCGGTCTCGACCCGTTGAATATGTTATTGTATTTTATGTACTGCGTTCCGTCCGCCACGGAATATGATACGGCCCTGTATTGAAACACGTATTTTGCAATTTCTCGATTCTTATTTATCATCATGTCGTTGATGGCCGTGACCAATTGTTGTCTGGGCTTGAACATGGGAATTATCAACTGGAAATCTTTCAACGAAACATCCGAAGCGCCGCACGTCACCGAACAAATATTGGTTTTTAGCAGCACGCGATAATTGAATTTTCAATTTGAAATTCATGGGAAAAACACTTCCTTCTCTGGTTTCATTGAAACAATTCCTGTCGAAAATGTCGATGCATTCGAACTGTTTATTGTTCGTCAATTTTAATCGTTTCGCGGCACCATGATTGACACAGTCATTATGAGCCATGTCTTCTAATTGAGCAATACTATCCGATTCATCATCGTCTCCAGAAGTATTATGATATGCGGCGGTAATTTCGTCCGTTTTAAGATATTGATTGGGAATCTTGCCCATCAAATGGCGAATGTAACCTATGTAATTCTCGGCATTATTAGACCTGTTTATCATTTCTTGATTTACGAATACGTTAATTTGATCCCACATGGTTCGTAAAGGACTGGGTTAAACGCAAGCAATCGCAATCTTCGCTGCTCGAGCAGCAGTATTTGCGGTGGTAACGATATCTATTTTAGCGTACAAAACGGCCTCGTCCATTTTGAAAAGACCGTAAAACATATAATCGGTCGCCGTAACATTATCGTTATTTGGCGACAAATTGAAAATACCGGTTCTCGAATCGACGTAGGTCGTATTGAACGGAGGCACTTTAAACAACTCCAAAACGGGATCTTGTATGAGACCATCGTGTTTTTCTACGTTATTTTGTTTGCTTTCTTGAAGCGGTAATGCTAACGGTAATCTGGGAGGCATTTTATTTTATTTTTTTTATTAATTCAAATATTTCACAGCTAATTGATTAGCTAGATTTAATCCGATTGGTATTCCTTTTCTCAAAGCTTGCTTGGCGAGCGGTGCTCCTTTTCTCAAAAGTGATCTCAAGCTAAAACCGCCTCTTTGTCTTCTTCTCCTTCTGCGTCTGCCTCTAGGCATTCCCGATGAGTTATAAAATGTGCGGATCGAGCGATTTTGCACCGCCACCGACACCACTGCGTTTTTGTTTCTTACTCGGAACGGGATCCGAGGGTAGATTATTTTTCGGAATCGGAAAGCCGTAGTTCAAATTCTGAGGGGGGCTATACTTTCTTCCCTAGCCTTTTCAAAAACGGACTGTCTATAATTACAACCGATTAAATTCGTATTTTTATATCTGTACACCGGGTATTCGCCTTTTAATAATTTTTTAAAAAATTCCACATCATACGTTTTGTTCATCTTCGAACCATAATCGTAAACTAAAATCTATTTTTTCATTCGTTATATATAAATCCGTATTATCGTATATTAGCCAAAAAAAGCATTTTTCTCGATATATTTTTTATTATTAATTAAATAATTCGGCAAGAATTTTTTATCCTTATTTTGCAAACTCAATTCTATTTTCTCGTCAAAATAAAAAAACAAATATTTTTGGAATAACAAGTATTGCAATACCCATATATTGCTATAAGGATTCACCACAATCCCAACATCTTGATCATGACGCAAAGTACCATCGCCGATTGCAATCGATTTACCAACGAGAATATTCGAAAGCAACAATTGTCCAAAATCAATTTTTTTACAAAAATATATTGTAAAAGATCCTTTTATATTTTCACACGAAAGTTTTTCGATTCTAAAATAAATTTTTGTTCTACTCAATTTATTCGTTTTATAAATCGAAAATGGATAGTGGACGTCCCACTTTTCAATCTTTAATTCTTCTTCTTTCGCAAATATTTTCACGTCAATCATATTCAATTCTGCATTCCAAAGACACCACGCCAGACTCAAAATTAATCAGTTCGTTGCGCGAATTATATAACGTGATATGAAACTCCGATATGACACCTTTGATTAATATTCTTCTAATAATTACGGGTTCATATACGAATGTTTCGCCGCTTCATTGTCCTTTGATTTGTATGGAGGCGGTCGTTAATAATTTGGAATAAGAATCGCCAACTATAGATTTTTCCACTTGATCGCAATAAATCAAGATGTGACTTGCGCTACGCGTAATGTCGGGTAAATAGGGCATGATCTTTTCCGTCGTAAAAATGTCTTTATTTCGTTCCTTTTTTGTTTTCGGATTCGTGTGATTTGCATTTGTATTAGTGTAAACATCGCTGACGTTACCCACCATGTAAGCTAATTTTTTTGGAAAGGTTATTTTTGCAATAGTTTCGCCGCCGTTATTTTCCATACGAAATATATAATTCCTATTAGCGGCAGACAAATACGGTTCCTTACAACAATACGTTTTATCAGCATTGAAATGAAATATAATTTTTCCAAATTCAAACAATTCCACCGAAATATCATATGGGCTTAAACAAGCATGCATGTAATAAACCAAATCATCTACATTATAAATACCATCCAGAATCACAAATTTACTTACTTTTAAAGTAAATTGAGGTTGAGGCACATTAGGTTGTTTAAAATAGACATAGCTATATTCCAAAGTAAACCAGCATTCGTCTGGTAAAACGTTTCGAGTTGTCAACGAATACGATACCTTCAACTCACTAATGTAACCCGCTTTAGTTTTGCAATTGATAGGAACGGCTAACGTCATCGTAAAATCATTAGTATAGTTCGTACCTCTGATTTTATTCTGACAATTGCCCATAAATGTGACGTTCATGTTCGATTAAATTTTCTTTAATTCTTGGCTGTAAAATACTCCTTTTACGCCGTACCGAGGTAAATTTTTTTTTGAGTCGTGTTATACCAAACAACATTGTGTTTGTTGTCAGCAGTACTGGCAATAATTTGAGCGTATCCGCTACCATTTTGCTTCTCATAAGCTACACGTTCGACATCGGGCATGATGAAAACGATATGTCAAAGCTCCAAAATCACCGACTTATGTACTTTTTTTAAAAAAATTTTTATTTTAAAAAAAAATTTCAATTACATTAATATTCTTAAAAATAAAAAGAACAAATTCATTCAGATATACTTTTCTAAAATCAAAAACCCAAAAATGACATAATTATATTCCAAAGGAATAATTGTATTCCGTCCGTATACTAAGACAAGTGTAAGATGTGGTGGCATAAAAAGGTCTTTGAACCCTTTGAATTAATATTAAATCTTCATCGCTAGCCACATTATAATTTAAATTATCTTAAACATAAACAAATTGTTCTTTATCATTAAAGGGAACTATACAAGGAAAAAGATAGTCGTTGGCAACACATAATTGATCGCTGCACCATAAGGTGGTCTTATCTCTTAGTTTAAAACCATTTATACTAATACCTTCTTGACTAAGTCGAGTGACATCTAAACCCAACATTGATTTTTTTACTTTCAAAACACTAAAGTGCGGACCTAATCTTCTTGTCGTTCCAAAATAATGCAGGTCTATAGAACAATATATTTTACAAACTATCTTTCGTTTATCATAATCATTTTTGTGGTATAATATGGAGTATAATTGGTAACCGTCCTGATTTTTAACTATTTTAGTTTCATCACTCATTCTTACAATAGGTAAACCGCCACCATGTACAGACATTGGCACCCTGAATTTGTTACCACTTTTTGTTATGACCGTGTCGTTATTTTCATTCACATAATAAATTCTAAGAAATTTTGTGGCAATCCTCTTTAACACATTTATTTCTACAAATGAAAAAACAAAACGATATTACGCATTATATATTTAAAAACATTTATTTTTTAAAAAAGAAATTCTTCACATATATTTTCTAAGTACATTTTCACAACTTTGACGGCAACATAATAAGTTATCATTACAACAACAATACTCGTTTATTTCGTCCAGTATTTTTTTTTGATAAGTTAGAAAATATAGCAATAAAAATACAAATCGTGAATTTAGAAAATATCCGTCACAATACCATGTTTGACTAATCATATCTATAAAATCTAGAACAACATCTCTTAAATCATGTTTGCCTTTTTCCTCTTTACCCCAAAATCTATTTTGTAATTTTGGTAAAAATTCACGTTTGAAATAAGTCATTATGTACTGCAAATCAGCTTCTAATTGATTAAACTGCATAATCTCATTATTCTCACAATTGCAACCTACTTCTTTTATTCTAGTCATCGGTTTCTTATACCAACCCCTATATATTTCCATTGGAAACATGTAAAAAATAATCTCAAAATTCATATGTTGTTTTCGGTTTGAAACAGCAAGAAATTTTCCCAACATTTTTGCTACTGCTTGCTTCTTCTGTTTTTTAAAAACCAAACAATTTTCAACAAATATCAAATACTGAATATTATAAAACGCTCTATTAAAATAAACTATATCAAGTCCACTTGGTCTAATAAAACCGTTCATGTTCGTAAAATCTTTATCAATCTTATTGTCTTGATCATCAAACGCATGCACTACAAGTCTCTCTGCATCGTGTACCAAAGGCAAAATGATCGGGAAACATTTAAGGTCCATTTTTTCTTCAGTAATTCACTTCTTCTCATAACTCTTTAAAAATGCACTCCAACAATCCATCCAATACTTTAGGATCAAGAAACAACAACCACTTTTCTAGAGTTGCCTTATGTTCGATATGACAGCCTCGAATCAAAGCAGCAATATGGCAACAAATTTTTAGCCACGAAATGCTATAGATGCAATGATTGCTTATTAACTCAGGCAAATCAGGCACGTTGTGATATAAAAGTTCTTTCCAATACAGATCTCTAAATCCCTCGAATTCTTCGCGAACCCAATTAATGCTCACCAAATCATCACCTTTACTAATCGCCAACAAGAATTTGGCCCAAAATAAATTCACTGTCTTTTTTATACCTTGTCTTGTAACCGAATTCATTCTTATTTTTTTTAGAAGAAAACTTTTCACCTTGAAAATCCAAATCCGACTGACAATCAGCCACACACAAACGGAAATTTATATTTTCAAAATGTGATTACATCATCATAGAAAAACTGTCAGTCATCTTGTAATTTATTTTTCAAAATAAAATCCCCAGCATTTTCTATTCCAAAAAGAAAATTCGCTTTACACTCGTAAAATGTCAATCAACTTGCATTTTTATTTTGGAAAATAATATCACAAAATTTTATTTTCCGAAAAGAGAAATCGCTTTACACGCGTTATCTGTCAATCAACTTGGAATTTTATTTTATTTTCCGAAAAAAAATTTGCTTTACATGCATTATTTGTCAATTAACTAGGAATTATTTTCCGAAAAAAAATTCGCTATATATGCGTTATCTGTCAATCAACTTACATTTTTATTTTGAAAAATAAAATTTTAGCAAAGCTAATTTCATAGCATTTTGACTATAAAAACATTTCTAAAACGAAAACTTTGTGTCACACATAGCATCTCGAATTTAAAAAGTATAATTTCATGGCGTTTTGATTTTTAAAAACAATAAGTTGGCGTCGCTTCGATTTTAACACGGGAAATTCATGCCAGTCACGGCATTTTTATTTTTAAAAACAATAAGTTGGCGTTGCTTCGATATTAAGAGGGGAAATTCATGCCAGTAATGACATTTTGAATTAATATATTAAACTTATTTTCACCAACACTATAAATAAGATTTAAAAAGCAGAAAATCAGTCAGTCAAAATCCAAAAGTAATGGAAAAACCAACGAAGAAAAATTGGAAGCTAAAATTCCTAACAAGTGTGAAGGACCACGAATCAAGTAAATTTGAAGACTTTTGGCAATTTAAAAAATAATGTAACAATAATCGAACATTTGAAGAATTACTAAAATATTGGAGAGATTATTCAATTTCCTCCTCCTCCGATGACGAAGATGATGACGACGACGACAAAGACTCAGCAAATAAGGTAAACATATTCTTGTCCTTTTTTTGAAAATAATAAAATCACCTATTTTTGTCCTTTTTTTATTTTAGAACAATTAAATAACTCATTTAATTAATGAGACATTGATTTCCAATGAAATACCAAATTTTCAACAAACATTTATGCCCACCCTAAGCTTCCTGCCACCGCAACCTATATCCGCCAGCTCAAGCTTCCTGTCACCACAACCTATATCCGCCACCTCGAGCTTCCTGCCACCGCAACCTATATCCTCCACCTCAAGCTTTCCGCCACCACAACCTATATCCTCCACCTCAAGCTTTCCGCCACCGCAACCTATACAGTCGTCCTCATCAAATTTACAACTACAATCAACTGGTAAAACTATGGAAATTTTAAAAAACTTAGAAGCAAAGAAAAACCAAGCATTAAGAAAAAGAGGTAGACCTAAAAAAAGTAAAGCATATCACACCACACCCGAAAAGTATAAAAAAAATTATTTACGAGAAATTAACCTTTTTAGAAAAACAGACAGATATAACAACTTTTTGTCCAAACCACATAAGTTGTAGTTCAGAAGCAAGGTACAATTTGTTTATAAAACTTTCGGAAAAATATAAAAAACATTATTAGAAATAAAAAAAAAAGAAAGAAAGCATCGACGAAATTGTAGAAATGGAAAAGGCCATCATTAAATACTGAAATCAACTTATGTAAATATTTTTTCAATTATTTTGTATGTTTTTCTTTACTTTTTTCTCAAAACAACAATAATCATTACAACAATCAACATATTTTTTCAAAGTATTTCTATATTCTGCTCCCAAACGTAATAAAAATACAAAATAAGCTCTTGTATTATTTATGTAGACAAAACAAACGATTATCCTCTCGGATTAGTATTTGTATACGTGTTCCAGCTTCAGATTCTTCTATTCCTAAACAACCAGTTTTACAATTGAAAAATTTCAACTCCATCCTTTATGATTATCTTATTGCAATAACTAGCAGACATTTCATAATCTCCGCTTTCAAACCAATCTTTAAATTCAAGCTCCTTGAAAATTCCTCGACATACATCAAGCTCATCAATAACGACCTTTTTTCAACGCCGCCGCTTCTCCAAAATCAGGAAAATGACGCATCAATTTGTCTATAATTTTTGGTCTGCAACTTATGATGATAACATAAAATCTCCGATTAGTCAAATTAATCTTTGCAAACAATGAGTCGTTCTTAAAAAATTCAACGTCCACAGTATACATGTTCCAAACCAAATCAAATACTTGAGAAACATTTGTCGACAACCAGCATACGAAAACCTCTTTAAATACCCTTGAACACATCATTCATTTCATTTTTGAAACAAATTATTCAATTTACATCTAAACATTAATTTAATAGGTTTCCTATCTAAATCGGGTTTTTCCTTAACTCCTTCGAAATCATCCGTAGATTTCCATAACGATATTAACTTCCGCTCATCTTCAAAGTAATCAAAAGAATATGAAAACACATAACCCCCATCAATTACTTTCACAAAATCTTCGTACTTGATTTTTTCAATCAATTTACCACCATCTTCGAAAATCCAGTAACACTTTACATGCATTGCGATACAGATTTAGCTAAAAAATTATAACGTTCTTCTATTTATACTGTTGGAAAATTACCTTTACAAAATCACTAAATTAATGATCTTATGCGTCCTCAAAATTTATCACATTTAATTTTTAAAAACAACATTCTTGTCACTTTGATTTTTTAAAAAAAAAATTCCTGCAAAATTTTTTACACGCCCATTTTCAGAATACAATAAAGGTATAACTAGAACTTCATATCCAGTCATCATTCACCTCAGTCGCCATCATGGAATCATACAAATCTCTACAGGATTTATTCAATGTTATAGACCAATGCGAAAGAAAGCAAGCATTGCATGATATTCTTGAAACGAACCCAGATCTGTTAGAATTAAAAGAAGAATTTCGAAAAACAGAATGCCAATTCTATGAAGATTATTCGCAGTACAAAACCATGGATAGGCTGTACATGAATGACGACATCAGTATCGAATCATTGATCCATATGAGTGAAAAGAAAAAAAATCCAGAAATAAATCGGTTCGCGAGACTCATGCATTTTTCAAATCGTACACCACTAAACTTATCAAGGGAGATTCTTCGCTAATTCACGAATTTGTTCCCCGAGACGATACGGTCAGTCGAATCATAAAAGCCGTGTACAAAGAATACCAACTGGAGCATATCGAAAAAGCAACTGAGAAGAAAAAAACACAAAGCGAAAACAACGAGCAAGAAGCAAGTAAGACTAAACAACCAGAAAATGATGATGTCGAGTCCTCGACAAGCGAAACAGATTAACTTTTTTTCATTTGCTAACAAAAATTAGTTGAAACTTGAACGAACGTTTTAAAGATAAAATTATTGCTATGTGATTTCACTGCTTGTACTTTAAGGCAAATTATTCACCGGCAAAAGTTAGTTGAAATTTTTATTTGATATTCCATTGTTTGTATTGAACTACTTCATGTAAGATTACAAAAAATACAATTGAAAAAATTGAGGGGTTTTCAATGAATAACACACGGTCGACCACTAAAATAATAGTGATTGAACACATGTGAACCCAAAGCCTTGGTTGAGCAGAATGACTAAATCCCCATCGGGTTAGCTCTAATGTAGTCTCAAGTGGTAAACGTATTCAATCTATCAAATGACACACAAGCCAGTCTATGTCAACAACGCCATTCACGGCTAAATTCATGGAATAGCATTCAGAACTAAACAAGCTAAGTTTAAAAGAATACTTGCCAACTAACTGCGAGTTTTACAAAACATTCATAGCTGCGTGCAAGTAAAAAGAGAAAAAACCTGTAAAAAGCCGTAAAAACCAAACGACAATATGATCAAATTGTATCTAGCTTATGTCAACAACACAATTCACGGTAATGAACTCGTAGATAGCATTCAAAACCAAAAGAAAAAGATTTAAAAGAATACTCACTGAGTTTTACAAAACATTCACACGTATGTGCAAGGAAAGAGACAAAGAACTCTTGGAAAACCGTAAAAACCAAGCAAACGTCCACTTTGTCAATTATCACAACCGCACGTCAATTATCAATTCAAAAATCACGAATGAATGTCATTTAACAGTTGATCAGCTCCTGCTTGTGTCAACAGAACGCGCTCGAGCGAACCTGCTTGTGAAAAGCTTCGAAACGAAGCAAAGAAGGCACGGTTTGCAACCAAAAAGCCATTTCACCAGAGATTCGAGCTTTAAAGCAACGAAAAGCATCAAAAAAACTTTAGAAAAGTGCAAAAACCTTGCAAAACGAGGCAGTTTGCCAATTTTCGACAAAAAATTACAAATTCACTCATCGTTATGCAAAACCATCAATCAACATCAATCATCTACGCACAGTCGCTCGCTCCGCGTCCGTGGACCACTTAAGCGCAAACGCGAGCCGAATCGAGTCATTCGGCTCAACCAGGGCTTAGGGTACGGAGCTCAACCAAACATATCTAGATGCACGACGACTCTTGTCGTGCGAATGTAGATAGATAGATAGACATATATATATACATACAAGCCATCATAAACATCGGCACAACATGCTCTTTTTTTATGTCGTTCATGTGTAAACGTGGCGAATAAACATCAGCATAAGGTCCTTTATGCTATGTGTCTGCACCAATCCAATCCACCTTAACCCCTCTCTGTCCAATCCAACAGCCCTAACCCAACAAATTCTCTCTCGAACAACCCCCCCGAAAATACAGTTCGCTCTCGCCGACACCAAGTATCCACCCTTTCCCACCATCTCTCACACATACAAATTCATGCATTTTTTACGACGCAATCGACTTCTAATCGATCCTTTTCAAATCCACCTATTTCATTGGTTCCTTCCATCGATCAAGTGGATTTTACTAATTACGGAAAACAAGCCCCCCTGAAAAATCACCCGATTTTACTCTTTTTTTGTGTTGACTCAGCTAAAATATGTAATAGTAGCTTATACTAAATCGAGTTTAGCGACCGCGCCTGCTTAAAAAAAGTGGTATCTATAGCATATAACTACTTTCATAAAGATAAATCGGTATCACTCCAGTATCCACTCGTATATCTACCACTATAGGGATCCAACGATAGTGCAGTTTCTACAGGCATATGCTGATGAACACGCATAATGAAAAGCTTTGCAAGATTGTTTCATAGCTGACTAGTGACTTTGAATGTTGAAGTATCAAATTTTGGGAACTGCCGTATTGATTTAATTTTCAGAAATGTTTGAAAACTCTTTACATCGACACTATACATCATGATTGTTTGACACCAGAACGTACAAGTTACGATTAGAGAAATATGACATAGTCTTTAAAAATTGCTAAATATCTTCAACAATTGTATTTATATATGAGTCAAAGTCACCAAATCTTATTTCACTGAGAAAAACTGAAATCCTCACAAACATTGGACTGCCTAATTTTGTTCCACTACGGCCGTTTATGCCGCGCGAGCGGAGCGCACAGTTTGAACATGCTCTGTTGTTGCCTGTAAGCGCTTGCTCTTGCGTGCACGCACGCCAAGAAACATAGAAGTAACTCAAGTTTCTCTTCGTGGACGTGCGATCAGGAATGGACAATCAACAACAGAGCATGTTCAAAATTGTGTGCTCAGCCCGCGCAGCCAAACAGCTGTAGTGGACAATGGACTTAGGCTACATGCACACGAGCGCCGTTTTCAAGCGGTTTCCAAAAACGTTTGTGTTTCGTTTATCCTTTTAACGCTTAGTTAGGTGCAAAAATATTTTCAATATGTTAAATCTACTGCAGCTTCCAACCTAAATTGTTTGTGTTTGCATCTGCTTTCACGTGAAAACGCAAATGAAAGCACTCGAAAACGGTCACATGCGATGTGTTTTCAAAAGCTTTGCACCTGATGACATGTGGCAAACATGAAAGTAATTTCCATATTTAGTGAGCCAGTCATCTACTACGCAAGCATACTTAACATTGTGCGCTTTCCGTAAGTGAAAGTTGACTGAATGCACAGCATAAGACAAAAGTTGGATTGACTATAAATTGTCTTCATAAATACGAGCATAAGATGTTGTGTGCTTTGGTACTTGAAGAATCAATTCGACTGGCAGTATGTCAGGACAGCAAAGTAAATTGTGAACAGTCAACTTGAGCTAATGACTGTGCTAATACGCTAGCAGCAGCCAATAGTTTGTTTTCTAGATTTTGTCTGGAACACAAATTCTTCTTTTCGGAAAATTATACCGGCATAATTTACCTGCAACGTTTTGTTTGGAGTATTGTTCTGAAGTGTTTGTTTTCATGCTTTATGTACAAAATGGTACGTTTAAACAAAAAGTCTGGCCGTAAACTAGCATTTTAAGGTTGATGTGTCAAGACAGTCATCTAAACAGTCATCTTGAGCTAATGATTTGGCCTTCGGAGAGTATGCTTGCAGAATGCTTACTAAATTTGGTCTTAGTAGGGTCAAAATCCTAAGTCCCGTGAGCAACCTATGGCTAATAAAGTTTGAAAATTTATTTTCGTTCATTATGGTATTTGGCTCAAAATAAGCTCCTATGCCGGTCAGGAAATGATAGGGAACAATCAGTAAACAAACAAGAACTTGTCCCTGATTGCCGTGAATTTGCATTTTATTGAATGGTAATTAGTGTGATACAGCAAAAACTCATAACATATTTTTGCTTTATAACAGCAAGTTAGCAAGTGTACAACTGCATTAATAAAGTTTGGATCGCGTGTTATTTGTCTCACTCCTCGCACTTCCGCCATTAGCACAAGCAAAATAGTTAGTATTTCGCCGCGTAGTAGCATGTATTCCATGGCAATTTCAACGAAAACGGAGGTGCACGCCCATGGAATTGTTTAACATTTTAATAGAAATGTATACGAGAAATACATGCATACACCCCCCGGAAAGTTTACACTATCCCTTACTTGTGTAAATTTTTGCCTCATCACAATAGTGCAAAGTTTAGCAAACTTTGCACTAAAAATGCCAAACCAATATGATTGCTTCAAACAGAACAGAGCAGAACAGAACAAATCAGAACCAAAAAAATTTTAATATGTACAATGCTTGCAAATGTGTTTGAAATGCTATAAAAGCTCAGGCAAATCTAGGATTTTGCAGTATTCATTGCAGGTATGTACTTCACAGAATTGTTTAATGGCCTCAGTTGACAGGTTTCCAGTGCAAAAAAGAAATTCCCCATTGTCGCTTGACTCTTTGCTGGCAACTTCTGGGTCACATAGAATGTAGTTACAGCCTTGTATGTCAAGTGCCATCAGCTTCTTCTCAGACTGGATATATGGATAATGCACAAAGCACTCTGCCTTCCTGCAGAGATCACTCTCTGCGTCACCACATATATCACCTGTGTTGTTCACGTGTTTTTAGAAGGTGCCATGGATGAATTCTTCCACAGTGACACACTCTTCACCCACTTGCCAAATTACACCTTGTTGTATGCGAATACATCGCCAAACTCTTCTAACTTATTGTTTTCCTGAGGTTCTTTTGCCAGTCTTGCCGCCAAATTTCGAGTCAGACAGTGCATTTGCACATTCTTTCTGGTGTGCTGTTCAACTGTCTGACCCAAAGCTTTGATATCCTCGACAGTTTTTTGAAAAATTTTTTAACAACCCAATGGTATCCTTGTAACCGACTGTTTTAGTGGTTGCCTTGAATGCTTCACGGAACCCTCGCGTGTCAACTGGTTCTTTGCTTAATTCAAAGAACACGATGTCTGGATTCGTCGGCCATGTCATGTTTTCAAAATCAAACCAGTATACTAGTATTTCAGTTAGCAGCGACTTGATTTCCTTACCGAGTTTGAGCATGTCGACGGCGGACATGCTTCGTGGGATAAACTTGCTAACTGGATCGCTTGGCTGTGACAATCTTACTTCAGAAAAACAAGATTGTAAGCTCTCGACTTTTCTTTTCTGTCCCCGCCTATGATTAAGCTTCTGGAAGCCAGTGGCCCTATTTGTGTTTGACGGGCCCGCTTTACTCAAACTTTCCTCCTCAATGAATTGAATGTGTACCACATTCAGACTCGGTATCTGCTTTACTGTTAAACAAGTAGGACCTTGTTCGCCTGCCAATATGTCACCGAACATATTTTGGCCGACGTCAAAGTGCTCCAATCACGTGCACCAAATGTTTGGTATGGTCACCTCGTCGTACTCGTACGGCACGAATTCTCTGGCGCCAATTCTCATGTATTTTTGTGCCTTTCCAGACACGTCTGCGCTTAATCTCTGCACGGTGATCGCTTCATCTTCTAAACTTTTGTGTCTGGGGAAGATTTCTTTCCTGCCCATTTGTTTGTCATAGCTTTTTTAAAGTTTTTCCACACGGCATTTTGACCAGCCATTTTAGCATATGCTGCAAACACCTGGAAAGACACATGTGGTCTAAATAGCAAAATGCCTGCCAGGATGCAATCTCGTACTCAAAGTCTGCCCGTTCGCAGGCTAGGTGCTGGCCTCAGTGCCTGCCGGGATGCTGTGATAGCGCTAGACCGATTAAAATATGATTTTCATTTTATTTTTAATTTCTTTTTATTTTGAATTGCATGTTTATTTTGATTTTATATTGCATTGGATTTTTTTAAACAGTATTGAGTTTCGTTTTGATTTAATAGTGTTTTGCTTTTATTTTATTTTACTTTAAAATTCATTTTGCATTTAATTTTGACTTGAAATGAAACTCATTTTACAAAAGCTTTAAACATAAAGGGAAGAAATGAATGATAGTGATCGGCCACCATAGCACTGCCCTGTTTACGGCTTCAACAGCAGCAATAATAACCTTGATAAAAAGCTGCATTTGTTTTCCTTTCCTGATGGCAATAATGTCGCAAGTCGGAAACGGCGAAGTATATTGATCGAATTTTGCAAGCGCAAAGCGTTCAAGCCATCTAATAACACTAAGATAAGCTTGCTTCACTTTGAGAACGATGCATATGACCCAGCACACTCCCCAACATTTCTTCAGTCGATCGGCTGTAAAGACAAGACATTAGTTTTATTAAAAAACGACGCTGTTCCAACATTAAACAAACCGTTGGTTTTGATCGAAAAACAGATAAGAAACGAAGAAACACCGCGGAAGAAAGACTTCGGAGATATGTGAATTTTTTACAGTTTCTATTTCATGCCTGCAAAAGTATCTCCATGTCTAATAATAGAAATTTTTAAAAATATTTTAAATTGTGTCGAGGAGCTCGTAGAAGGCAATGGACAAAAACTGGATTGTGCTACATCGTCGACTGAGCTCAGTGAAAGTTTAACCGATGTTCATGTTGCTGAAACTGACAATGTCGAAACAGGCAATCCACCAGAAGACAATAGTCCGAGTTTCTGTTTTGAAGGAAAAGACATTGCTGAGCAGGGTACAAATACCATTATTGTTCAGAATGTGCCAAAAAAGCCACAGACCGAGAAACTGTGAACGCGTACCATTGCATCGCAAACGTTTATACATACGAATTCGTCTTTATTTCGGAAAGTTGTTTCGTTGCAGCAGAACAAGGAAGTGCAGACTGAGGGCGAATGGTTTTGGCAAGAAATGTAAACGAATGACGAAAGAACGATGACTGTGGATATACCGAAACAAATCCAGCCACTGGATGATGATACCAGTCAGAACAATTGTCCTACTAGTGATACTATTACTCACGAATGCGACAAATTTGTGAAAAACAGTTTGGATGATGACCTTACTTCCCTCTTAGATTCAAGTGACTACAACATGGGCTCTGAAGTGGAAGGCGATTTAGAACCAGAAACTATAAACAATACTTTATCAAAAGATAAACCAGCATCTGAACAGATAAAAATCGTTATTTTTGAAGAATCGCTAGTGAATGCCTTTACAAACTGCTTGCAATGCAAGTCACCATGTACTGTAAGCCTGGAACATCAAATTGGCTCCACCTGCAACATCCATATATCCTGTTCACTCACAACCACCCATCATTTTACATGGTCAACTGGACCGCTGATTAACTGTTTGCCTGCTTTTTATTTGCTTTTCGCTGCAGCAGTCCTGAGTACTGGTCTGGAGTCTTCTAAAGTGATTCGAATGTTTGATGCTTTGAAAATAATCAGTATCAAGAAAAATTGTCTAATATTCTCAAGCTGTACGTTGTTCCAGCTGTTTTTCGTGTTTGGGACCGAGAACAAATATCCAATCTTGCTACCATTAAAGACGGTGGAAACACAGTGTCAGCTGCTTCTGATATGAGAGTCGACAGTCTGGGCCATTGCGGACTGCTAGGGTCAGGCAGTACCTTGGATGCCGAAAGAAAAATTGTCCTTGACACACAAATTGTAAAAGTTTTGTTTGGTTTACACTAACAGAAATGTAGTAAAAACTGATATACTGAATACAGTTAATTTTTGTATAAAATAATATATAAATGCTTTTCCTTTAGTCAACCGAAGTTAAAAAATCCATTGCTATGGAGCTTGAATCTTTGAAAAGACATATCGTTCCTGGAGAAAACAGTGTAGAAATAAGCAATCTTGTGACAGACACACACACACACACACACACACACACACACACACACACACACACACACACACACACACACACACACACACACAC
>JAOBYK011035312.1:0-23852 GCA_025434845.1 Phenganax subtilis | reverse complement strand
CCCTCCCCAAAATCTTCTCTAAGATTTTTGTTCGATTTCTCGTATCAAATCCTCCTCTAATAAACATAACTTTCTTATGTCTCTTCTATAATTTCCCGTCGCGGTGCGTACAAACACCTCACGTACGATTCCAAAACTATCCGGATAGACACGTTCAACAATTCCCTTTGACCATTTTCCCCTTGGAAGGTTATTGTCTACCACAAGTACAAGTTGACCTTCTTTAAAATTTGGACGTTGTTGAATTCACCTTTGTCTCTCTTGGAGAGTTGGCACGTATTCCTTCATCCATCTTAACCAAATTTCGTTTGCAAGGACATTAACAGCTTTCCATCTTGCAATGTACTGATCAGATTTCTTGAATTCTCCTGGTGCCGCGCTAGAGTTGTCTCGTAGCAGCAAAATATGATTCGGCGTTAGTGCTTCAAGATCATTTATGTCGTCGGAGACCCTCGTAATCGGACGGTTATTCATTATCTTCTCTACTTCGGTTAGAAATGTTACCAATGTCTCGTCATCAACCAAACGTTCACCAATCATTGAACGTAGTATTCTCTTCAGGGAACGGATCAAACGCTCCCACACACCACCTTGATGGCTTGCCGCTGGTGGATTGAAGTGCCAGTGTATCTTACTTCGGAGAAAGTGACCTTGGATCTTTTCTTTGTTCCAAGTCTTTAAAGCCTTCATAACCTCTTGTTCGGCTCCTCGGAAATTCGTGCCGTTATCACTATAAATTATCCTTGGAAGCCCTCTCCTAGCAATGAATCTCATCACAGCATTTATGAAACTATCAGTAGATAAATCTTTAGCAACTTCAACATGGACTGCTCTGTACCTCAAGCAGGTAAATATGCAGCCGTAACGCTTTGCCAATTTCAGGTTCTTTCTCGCTGCTCTCGTATTCGGACCAACATGAACATTTAAGGGTCCAAAATAATCAATTCCAACGGCGGCAAAAGGGAAAACAAGCCTATGTTCATCTGATGAAACTCTCACTTCGGGAAGTGGGGCTGCGATCTGCTCCCCTACCTTCCCAGTAAGGCGTCGACATACATGACACTTTCGTAATACTCTTTTCACTGTTGAAGTTCCTTTCACGATCCAATAATATTGCCTCGACTCTGCAAGTGTTTGCTGTACACCAGTGTGGCCATTCTGTAGATGGAAATCTTGAATGATCATTTCAGTTACTCGATGTCGAGCTGGCAAGATTATCTGGTGTTTCACATCGCTAGACAAATCCGTACGGTTTAACCGTCCACCTACCCGTAGCACTCCTTCTTCTACAAAGGGCTTTAACTTGTAAATATTACTCCCCTTCAGAGAAAGTTTGGCTGAAGAACTTGCCGATTCGAGTTCTCGTGAAAATGATTCCTGTTGAACAACTTTCAAGATAGTTCTCTCTGCCTCCTTAATCTCTGTGACAGATAAAAGAACATAAGAACTAGTCACTGGGTCCGTGCAGCTTCGATTTTCTTTGGACGAATCACTGTTTGCATTCAATTCGGTCCTTTCCTTTGCTCCTAGTTTTCTCTTGAATACTTGAGATGCTCTAAGGATCCACGCTACAAGTCTACGTAGCCGATTCCAACTCGAATATCTATTAATGATCTCTACCCAAAAGGATTCCTTGACAATTGTGGCATTCACATTGATCTTTTCTTTCTTAATTCCAACGTCATCATCTCGTAGAGCAACCATCAACTCCTCTGGTTGCTGTGGCCATTCAGCTTCCGTTTGCCATAGGAACTCCGGTCCATTTTTCCATCTCTCTAGCTTTCTGGTCTCAAATGCTTTAATGCCTCTAGAAGCCAGATCTGCTGGATTTAGTTCGGATTTCACATGGCGCCACTGGGACGGGTTGGATCCTTCGCGAATCTTAGCAACTCGATTTGCAACAAAGGTAACAAAACGCTTTGTTTCATTCAAAATGTATCTAAGAACGATCACTGAATCTGTCCAAAACGTAACACTTCCGATACAAAGTCTATCAGTCAGCTCTCTCATAATTTGATCATTCAAGGATACCAAAACAGTTGCAGCAGTTAATTCCATTTTTGGCACCGTCATTCCGCTCCTAAGAGGTTTAACTCTTGATTTCCCATAAATAAAGCTGCAATGGATACAACCGAATTCGTTAACAAAACGAAAATACGAAACTGTTCCATAGCCATGACCCTCTGAAGCATCAGCGAAATGGTGTAACTCTACAGTTACGACCTTGCCGAAATCTAATGGTTTGAAACAACGAGGAATTCCAAAGTTCTCTAGGTTTAAAAGACCTTGCTTCCAAGCTCTCCATCTTTCCACGATATCAGGCGGAAGTTCGTCGTTCCAATCATATTTCGATTTACACAACTCTTGATTTACTTCTCTACCAGGAAGAAGCAGCGGACTAGCAAACCCAAGTGGATCATATACTGTAGCAATCGACGAAAGCACACCCTTCCGAGTTTCTGGCTGATCTTTGTCTTTGACGACCAAATAGAACATATCTTCTTCAACGTTCCATTGGACTCCCAACGCTCCTTCAATCGGAAGTCTATCAGAACACAAATCAAGATCTTTAACAGTAGACGCTCTATCTTCTGCTGGAAACGCTGCTAGTACCTTACGATCGTTCGAGATCCACTTTGTTAAATTGAACCCTCCTAAGAGTAACATTCCTTTGATTTCTTTGGAAACTGATATAGCTTTACCAGAACTGGCAAAAGACTTCAAGAAGTCGTCAACATAAAAATCTCTCAACACTGCTTCAACAGCATATCTGGAAAATTTACTCTCATTATCTAACGCTGTCTTCCTTAAGGCATAACCACACACACTGGGAGAAGAAGTCGCACCGAATAAATGAACGAGCATCTGATACGTCACTGGGTTTCTCGTCATGTCTCCATTGGGCCACCAGAGAAAACACAATGCACCCCTATCCTCGGGTGCTACATACACTTGATGGAACATTCTTTTTATATCAGCTACAACTGCTACCTCGCCAACTCTAAATCTTAAAATAACTCCGAGTAAAGTGCTCGTGTTCATTGGCCCTTGTAATAATTCATCGTTCAGAAATGTTCCTTCACTCTTTGAAGCACAATCGAACACTACTCTGGGCTCGGTTGGCTTAGATTGTTTAAAAACAGCATGGTGTGGTAAATACCAAACGGGGTTTAACTTGCTGAGCTGTTGATCGGTCACTAACCTTGAAGATCCCTCTGCTTCGTATTTTCCTAAGACCTTTGTATATTGTTCCTTTAGTTCCGAGTTTTTCTCGAATTTCCGTTTCAAAAATTCCAATCTTTTCTCTGCTACAATTCGACTCTCAGGCAATACAGGGTTAGGATCACGAAAGGGCAGCCTCATCTGGTAATGCCCATCCACCAGCCTTACTGAATCATCCATGATCTGCTTCGCTTTCAGGTCTTCAACTGACATGCCGCATTCAGTACTGGAGATATTACCGTCGAATTCGGTATTGTACAAACGTTCAAGCTGAGAACTTATCTCCACCTCATGCTCACTACGGGTGAAATTAATCGACACTTCTTCTTTAAATGAGCCTCCCATCGGCCCACATACTGTCCATCCTAATGGGGTTCTTACTGCTACAGGTTCACCCTTTCTTCCATGTTTGCTCTCAAGTATCTGTTCCACTATTTCCGGGCAATCATTTCCAATAAGGAGAGTCACCTTCTTCACATCAACCTCTGGTAACTCTATATCCTTCAAATGGGGCCATTTCTTAAGCTCCTTATTGGATGCAAAATGTCTTGGTGCAACTGGTATGTCGTCAACTGTTAGTACATGATCAATTGTAAAGTTTACTGACCCATCTAAGGCTCGAATCTCTAACTGCACGTCTCTAGCTGTCTTCTTTCCTTTATAGTTTGCTGTCGTCATCGTAAACTCGACGGGTCTTCCGTCCAAGACCAACTCTTCCGCAAGACTTTTCAAACACAAGCTGGTATCTGATCCACTGTCAAGAAAGGCATAAGTTACAAGTTCCTTTTGGCTCTTACCACCACAAACTCTCACAGGTATAACCTTAAAACAAACTCTGGGACGTCTTGCATCAACCACGCTAACTGTTACTTGTGTGCCTTCGTCCTTTATATTAGAGTGTTTTATTACACTAGCGGGTGAAGGAGACTGAGAATTTCCTGCCACTCCTAATTGATCATCATGACTCTCTTTAACTTCCTCTTTGCCTTCTACGTCCGGTGGGTGCATCAAATCATGATGTTCTTTGCCACAATCCCCTTTCCTGCAAATAAATCTTCTTTTACACGACCTTGCAAAGTGTCCTCCTTCTAAGCACCTTCTGCACAGCTTCTTCTGCGAGACAACCTTGAATCTTTCTAGATATGGAGCATTCTTGAAAACTTCACACTTCCAGATTGCATGATTTCCAGAGCACATCGAGCAGAGTGGATGAGCTACCGGACTGTTGTTTCCGGTTGCTCCCTTTTTGTATTTCGTGTTACCTTGACTAGCGAAGGTGCTAATATCGTTCACTTTTGATCGGGTAGAGTATCTCCCTTTCACTTCATCTTGTCTTTGCTGAGGCATGGAGCTAAGCTCATCTCCAAACACGTTATTCAAGCGATCACCAGCCTTCTCCACGAAATCAATAAAATCCCCAAACTTTACTTGCCCTCTAGACATAATGAAATCGCCAGCTTTATCAGCCCACCTTCTCTTCAGATTCTGATTTGGCAATTTATTCATTAACATTTTTAACGTGTCTTCATTATCCAGACGATAAACATAATGTTGGCCCAGACTAGTAAGCGTTCTTCTCACATCCTCCAATTTCCTGGCAAAGTCCATGAGATTAGAGGCGTCCGCCTTTTTCAACTGAATGTTCTTTAACTTATTTATATTCGCATTCAATATCATATGGGGCTGACCAAAGTTCTTCCGTAATGTATCCAATGCTACAGCATACCGTCGGTGTGCTGGTAAACTTACACAACTTTTAATTGCCTCCTTTGCCTTTCCTTCACACTGTGCTAATAAACGTGTCAGCCTCTGAGAACTATCTTGAACTTGACTTTCAATGTTATCACAAAAGTTTGTCATGAATTCGGCATATTCAGCTGGATCACCACTAAATTTCATCAACTGTATTCTGGGTAAAGATGGTCCTTGTCTCAGTGTCTCTGCTAAAGTCACCCAAGGATCAATGTTAGGCTCGGATACTTGGGGGTGCAACGGTTGAGAAGGGATATACCGAGTTGATGGAACGCAAGGTTGATGTATTAAGGAATGCACTGGTTGATACACATATGTTGGTTGTTGCTGTTTGTGGTAAACAGAGCTCTGGGGTTTACTTTCATCACTATGTGGGTGCATACCAAGCACCCTTGGCTCCTGACCAGTAGATAATTCAGTAGATGCAGAACAAGAAACATTTTGATAAGGTGGGTTGTTACTTGCAATGGAGTTACAAGCAGAGTGAGCAATCAATCTGGAGGAACTGTTACTAAGAGCAAAGGAGATAGGCGGAGGTTGGGTGGTTTGTTTGCTTCCACTCTGATCAGCAATATTACTATTTGAACCACTGGTACCACCAACCAAACTAGTAGCATTCTGGCCAGGAATTTCAGCTGTCTTGGCAGCAAAACTTTTACCTTGAATAGGCAAAGTGGTAATCTGGTCAACAGAGATAGTGTTCAATTCTAGTTTCTTAGATTCTTCAGATAAGTGTACACTAGCATCTTGAACATCGATATCTTCTATTTTTTGTTCACCTTTATCATCAATATCTTCTCTTTCTATCTTGAGGTTTGTTTCAGCTAACTTAAGATCAGTCTCCACGTCCAGAAGCTGAAGCTTCCTCACACTTTCCGCTTTCCTAAATGATATTTCTCTCTCAAATTCTAGTTTTCTTCTTTCTATTTCATACTGTTCCTCCTCCATTTGTCGTTCAATTCTTTGTTTATCTTCAAGAGCTTGGACCTTTAGCCTCGCCTCTTCTCTTCGTCTAATTCTTTCCCTAACACTGCTTTGTCTACTTGAAACGGTACCAACACTACTGTTAGTCTTCCTACTTGGGGCGGATCTAACGCTTGACAATCTCCTCTCTTCCTTTTTCCTGTCATGATATCTGTTCATACAGCCTTTATACCATATGTTGATGTCCTTCTGGTTATTATATATGTCTATAGCAATGACAATTTTGTCTTCGTCGATTTCATACTCTAAGTACTTCTCATGAACATCTAAAAACTTCTTAAATGCAGTCTCATAATCACTTACAGCTTGCTCAACAAGAGCAGAATCTGTCTCGTTAGCCAGGGCATCTTCTAATTTTTGAATCTTCTGTTTTACATCACTCAAAGTCCAGCCTTACGTAACTTGAGACCTCTAGCATGTTCAGATCTTACCTCATCTTGATCTAAAGTTCTGCTTGCTGTTCTAGGTCTCAACTTTGTACTTGAGGATGTACTTTCTTCGCCAACAGCTTCATCCGACGACATCTTTAATCCTCATACTATACACTTCATCGTCGACAAGTTTAAATGATGTTAATTCTGCTCCAGTTAATCAACAATTCACAAATCCGACAAGTTCACATTCGATATTTTCCATTCGATTTAAACTAAATATAACAATTTATACATTAATACAACTAGTAAATACTATCTACAACACTAGAAATTACAAACTATAAATTAAAGAATTCCTTTACCTTGTCGTTGAGACATCCTAACTAAATGTTCATATCAAATCTTAAATATTTTGTCCAGGTTTCACTTTACTAACAAATAAACAATATCCTAAATATGGTGGTCGGCCGCGTTTTTATATTGGCCCAATGAGGCATGGGCACTAACTATCCAACCATGATCGACTGTTCACGAATGTTCACGACTATAAATAATTATACATTCTTTACAACAGGTATTCACATGTATTTAGTCAATTCAAGTTTTCTAATTTCAATAGTGTTTTGTTTTGTTTTAGGTCTTTTTGGTATGTCGTATAATCATGATTGCCGCTAAAGTGATCAAAGAGAGAACATTTAACCTATGTGTATGTAACACTTCTATTCCTTGCGGGAATGTTCACAACAGTCGATCAAATGAGTATTACCACATTTTCAAGGCTTGTGTTTTACATTTTTCTGGTAAATGTCTGATGACCACGTTATATAGCCTAATTTACACCTCACTTCATTACAAACTTTGAAGTTAGCATGTTTAGTATTCTGGCACTTTTTACTTCTCTTAAGGCAAGAACTCACTCGCAAATTTACCAAAAAGTTTCCTCGCTAACCGGGATATAACTTTGGCCCATGTGAAAGGCCCTGAGTCAACTTATTATTTGATATAAGTGCCATGAAGTCTGATCACATCAAAAACCCCGGTCGTTCTCTGAAATTGTGACCTTCTTGATCCTGGACTTAGGGATGGAAGCTGCTGGTTCTTTTGTCATTCATGCATGAACTTTAAATCACATAAATCACATAGATTTAAATCACGTGATCTGACTGTGTATGTGGCTGCCTGTTGTTACTTTATGGTGTCATTTGTACCGAGTGTCTATGAACGGTACATCACAACACAAAATAAACTCTTGTCTTTGTAGTACCAGTAGAGATCAGAAGAAGTGTTCCTAAGGCTGCTTTTCAGTTCAGCGTTTTTCACTCTTATGTACATGCATGTGAGAGTTCAAATCCAGTCAGATGCTTCGATTGAAACAATCACCAAATACAATGTAAAGAATAGGATGATTTAGTGCGTATTTGTTGATGCACTTTTCAGTTGCTAAACTGACATATCCTTCTAGCGAGAAAAATGTATTTAGATTATTGACTATCGTGCTTTCCTTTACTGTAGCGACTATATATCCTATACGATTTTATGTTTATGTAGGGATTGAAAAATTTCATCAATGCAACAGCAGTGACACAGGTAGTAGTGGCTGCAATGATTCTGAATCTAGTGAACGTGAAGAAGTATACAATGTAATTAAAACCCGGTGTGAAAGTATTGTGGTATGTAAAGGCAATTTGCAGTTGAATGATGCTGATGTTGGTAACAATTATAGTGCCCACAATGAAAGGCCAGGCAGAAACTTTCCTGATGTAAACGTACTCTGCCATAGTAATTTATCTCTCTGATTGTTTTCCTATGTGATGCAGAGTTGGCTGGTTCAGTATTTATCAAATCGTACATGATCAAAACTATATGCAACTTGTGTTTAGGCAAAAAATTTTTAGTGTCTGTTATGCACGTGCCTTGTTGGTCTGTCATAACCCTATATACAAGGCAATGTTACTTTTTACCTGACGATTTTGCTTGTCAAGAGGAGACCAAGAAAACTGTAAAGCAGTAAAACGTATGTCATGCCTAAAACAATACTAATCAATGATTTCTTGCACAGATGTTGAACAAATGCTATTGGAGCACTCTTCTGATAATGGTTTCGCGTCGGAAGCAACAGCAATTCTGAAGAGTTGACTTAGAAAACGATCATGTGATGGGGAAAATCTGCATAGATGGAAGTAACGGCTGCTTCTTGGACACCATTTTAAAGATGATTGAAATATGCCTTCCTGAAGGAAGAGAGTTACCATGCAAGTCAAGTTATCTCTTTTAACAGAAAATTGAGAGCAAACTCATGTACACCTTAACCAAGTATTTGACATGTAAGAATTGTCAAGCATTCTTGACCAGTGATTCATGGTATGAAAATCCCACTTGCACCATTTACAAGGAATGTGGAAAAGGAGACAATTCCAGTGTGTTCTACATCATTGACATTCTTCCTGAGTTGATGAGATTGATACCAGGTAAATTTATGCTGTTTTGTATTGTTATTCTTATAATATGCATTACTGAAGTACTGAGTTTGGCTATATGTTACAATCCACCAAAACTCTATCAGAAATTAATGGCTGCTTTTACGAAATCATGCTAGAAAAGAAATTACTTGTTTGAGTGAACAAAATAGTAAGTTCTGTTGTTGTGGAAACACCACAATTATTTATTTACAAAAGTTCTTGGTCCGTAAACCAGGGGCATCATATATTTGTACTGATTATAATCTGACTTATGGATCAAAAGCTAAGTTAAACAAGTAGCTAGATATTCCTGATGTTTCTACCAAAAATCTAACTTTCTGGATTCGCGCAGTATGTAATTTGCAGTATGTATGGAAGATGGAACAATTACTGAGTTTTGACTTTGCTCTTTAATTGTACACACTTTATTTGTTTCATTTAATTATGTACACTAGCTAGTTATCAAAACGTGCTGTTCATTTTTGGAGCAAAAAATTATAATTAATCAGCCATGGAGCTCGTACTGCTACATGAGCCGTAATTTTAATTTTTAAGATAAAAAAGATTGGGAAATCTTGCAAGAATGAGCACTAATGACAACCTTTATTTTGGTGGATAATTGGCAGTCAATGAAAACATATATCGAAAACTATGACCCTACGGTTGGGGTCTAGAAGGACAAAACCGATGGGAATATGTACCAAAAACAATCAGCAGAAGTTTGAAGAGACGGCAGCTTTCCAATCACCATTTACTGGCATTTTGATGGAGCTCCAGCATTCCAATCAAGCATCATTTCCCTTTGGCCAATTCAAAGTTTCATAGTTGAACCTCCACCTAGATTTAATATCTGTACAAAAATATTTTAATGTCAGGAATTGGCATGGAACGAAAAAACCAAATATAAAGCTTTTCAACAGAAAGTTGTCGAGGAGGCTGCTTAACTTAAGAGAGGTTTTACAATGTCGATAGAAGAGCAACATGAAAGATAGTTTAAGCTTATTGTGAATGGACAAGTTTCTGATTTGGTGGCAGAAGCTCCATCAGTAAATTTTTTGCTCCTCAATGGACGATTTGGTCGCTGTTCATGTCTCCATTCTGGAAAAAGAACATGTGGCCAAGGTAATAGGCATGTCTATCTGAACTCATCCACCATCTTTCCACGTTGTAACCATGAGGATACCGTATTTCAAGCACAAGCGGCTTAAGAGATCGGAGAAAATACTTTTGGAGTGAAAGGACCTTCAATAGTGCATACAATCTTAGACATCCCAGATATGTTGCTGTTTGATTACATGATTAAATTCTTGAGGGCGAGATTACAAGACGCACAACCAAATAAATGGCTTGCTGGGTCATGCGAAGGTGGTGTTAATTTGAAGCCGTCCATAGGACGTTTGAATTGTCTTCTCAAAGTCGTCAGTTTGCCTGATGATTTTAACTAACTGTTCAGGTCACTTGAAGAGTTAAAAAGATGGAAAGCCAGTGAAAACCAGATCCTCTTTCTCCATTCAAGTCTGCCCCTTCTAAAAGCCGTTCTACCACCAGAGATCTTCTTCCACTTCTCCCTATCAATAAGATTTAGATTGAAGAAAAAGTTAACTTAAAAAACACTATATGTTTTGGCGGGCCTATCTTCAGGTGTTTCATCTGCTAACGAAACTCGAAGGTATGCTTATCTTTATATTAAAGGTAGGAAGCAAGGACATGAGCCCTAGTGGGTGATGCATGTTTTTCACATTGACAAGTTTTTTTCTAATATCTTAATCTTAATAAGTGTTTGCAGGCCTGACAAGAGGGGGGGTCAGCCTGGTCTTTGACCAGGGGCCCATGACCAAAAGGGGCCCATTTTTTAGCAAAGATCGTACATTATATTTTCGATTATTGTAACTGAAAAGTGCCATTTTGTATTTAAAAACGGAAGAAATGCAGTTTTAGACAACTAGCACGAGCCCCTTACAGCCACTGTACGACTTTATCACAATTTGTGACACAAATCACACAACAGCAGCAACTAAGTGTGCCATGTGCATAATAAGAAAGGACAAAATTAATTTAGAGCGGAGAATTTGGCTAGGGGGGGAGCCAGGGAGGGCCCATAAAGTTTATTTGACCAGGGGCCCAAAATTTCTCTAGACAGCCCAGAGTGTTTGAACAGCTCGTTTTGGAATTACGGAATTAAACCAATCACCATGGTTAATATGTTTCTTCTTGCAATATTCAAGTTTTTCATCACGACAAAAGCACTGTTTTAATGCTTTATTAATGCCCAGAACAAACTTAAATTAAAAACCCAATATTAGTAAACATGTTCTTTAATGCATGGTGATTCAAGCAGTTAAGCCAGCCATTCCTTTTTTTTTTTTCAGTTTTCCCTCAAATACATTGTCCTTTCAATGTTACTTTTGTTGCAATGTACTCAGGGAAGTTTCTTGTGGACTTGGATAAGGTACTTGCATGAGGGAAGTTCTGATACCATTGTGCAGTACCATCTATGATGTGACTTTGAAAAGATAAAAGCAAGGATTAGATGGTGTTGGGATGAAGTAAAAAGTGCCTGTCGTACTATTCAGGATGATGTATAGAATAGAGACTATGTGCAGTATATCCTTGGAAATCTAGTAATTTCTCCTGTTTGCTTCTCTTTTAAGTAAAACTCTTCTTTGATAATTCTTATTGCCTATCAGATAAAAAAAGCATTTTACGTTGCATGAACAGTCTGGTTTTCTACTTTCAGTTGGTGGTGTTTTTTGGTCAGATAGAGGTGAGATGCTTCTGGCCATTATACTTTCCAAATCATCACGTATCTTCTTTATAATGTAGAATCAGTGTCTACTACTGGCCTGTGGACAGAAAGTCTGTAGTCTCTAAATTATATTCCATTATATTGCATCAAACATGTGCCTATTCATGATTAGAAGTAACGCTTACTCTAATCGTGAATATTTCTTCATCTGTTGAGTCAGCCAGGAATACCTTTTTCACCCCCTTGGATACAACTCCATACAAGGCTACAGGATACCCCCAAAAAAGAAAAAAGAACTCGACCTCAGCAATATGCTTATTAATGTATTCAGTTACATTAATTAAGCAACATGCGTTGTTTGTTCTCCTGTTTTTGGACACTCTGGGACTGAAACGGCTCCATAGAGCAGTCCAGAAGGTACTCCAACTTCACCATCAGGTAATATGAGATGATGTGCATTTCCTTCTTTCATCGCCTTTTCTTTTAATTCCTTGGCCAACTCTTCATCAATATTATCTTCATCATCAGAACCATAATGATGCCATAATTGGCGCTTTGCAGTGTACTTCTTCCTATTATATAAATGACATGTATTATGAATTACAGTTAGGTCATGCATCAGTTATGTTGTTGCAAGTGTGCTAATCAGGTATATAAAACACACCTTAGCTTCTGTTCTTCTGTGCGATCAATTGTTTTATTGTCTTTCTCATTCCTTCCTCACTTCTCTTTTGCTCCAGCATCTTTATCTGTTTGCTATTGTCATCTTAGTTAAATCTTTAGGATCCTAGCTAATTAGTCTTTCAAGAAAACTTTAGAATCCAGTAGTCTTTAAGAAAACGTTAGGGTCCTAAATAAATCTTATAAGAAAACTTTAGGATCCTAGTTAAATTGTGTAGGAAAACTTTATGATCCTTTTCAAATCTTGTAAGAAAACATTATGGCCCTTGTTAAATCTTGTAAGAAAACTTTCAGATTCTTGTCATATCTTGTAAGAAAACTTTTGGATCATTGTTAAATCTTGTAGGAAAGCTTTAGGATTCTAGACAAATCTTGTAAGAAAACGTTAGGATCCTAGACAAATCTTGTAAGAAAACTTTAGGATCCTAGACAAATCTTGTAAAAATTTTACTTTAGAGTCCAGTTAAGGCTTTAAAAAACTTTAGGATCCTAGTTAAATCTTGTAAAGAAGCTTTAGAATCCTACTCAATGCTTGCAAGAAAACCTCAGGATACTGGTTAAATGTGGTACAAAACTTTTAGGATCGATTGACCTACAAGGTCTTGACAAAAGAGCGGGATCAATATTAGCTTTCATTGGCTGTAAGTTTCAAATCATAAATTTGCAGTATCTTTCAAAAAAATTTCGGACCTGCCACGAGCAACTGTTAAGATATTATTACAATCCTAATCAAAATTCTATTACTAGTTAAGATTTCATAGGAACTTAAATAAGATCCTTTTCCTCATTAGGATCCCATCAGATCGTAGGAAAACTATATAATTTGTATTATTATATATCTTGTGTGAGAACTTTAGAATCCTTCATCATCTTGCAAGAAATTCCTGACAATATCTTGCGAGAAACTGTAAAAAAACCTACTTGAACGGTATAACGTATCTTTTTAAAAGCCCCGATAGTCTCAACAAAAGAGCAACATCAAGATTAGCTTTCATTGCCATGTTTCAAATATCATAATCTAACTTTTACGCAAAATTTTAGCATCCTAGTCGCAACTTTTAAGAATTTCTCCATAATATGTCTGATGGGGGTTCTGGGCCACCTGTCATTTCCTGATTCAAGCCTCTCAGCCTATGTTCTAGAGTGTGTGTAGGTATCCTAACGTACATACCATTAGGGCCCTCCCCACCTCCCTGGAGAGCCCCCAACCAATCTGCTATCGTATATGAAGGTGATGAGATGTCAGCATCTTTATGTACACAACCAGCGATCCTATTAGACATACCCATTGCATGGAGTATATACCTAAGGACACCATGAAGGGTCATAACAAATGTGCCTGGCTTAAGAGAGGTAAGACTAACATATGTGGGAAAAGCTGCCTTGGCATGTATTGTAAGATCCACCTGTCCATAATTTGAAAACAGAGTAGGATTCCAGTACCATGTAGATAATGTGGGGAGGGGGTTTGTAGCAATATTCACCTCTGCCAAGCCTGTGGGCGAGAGAGTTTGCCCGCCACACGTCACCTTGGAAAAGAGATGTCAAAAACAGTTTGATCTGGTGATATGCTAACTCCTAGAGGTTAAGACTCCCATTTAGAGGTTTACAATGCATGAGATATACCAACCCAACAAGATGAGTGTAGACAAGTACATCGAACAGCTGTTGGCAGTAGTTCCTGACTTGCCTCTCCATGAGGTGGAAGAAAACATGCTGGATGAACCAATCCTGGAGGCAGTGAAGGGAAGGCTGCTCTCTCCACTTGTTTCTAAGAAATACCCACCTTCTGCACCCCCTCGCTTGAAAAAGAAGAGGAGAAGGAAGGCCATCCTGAGGGAGTTTGTCCCCATCCCTAGCCAGAAAGCCCTGAGATCTGTGGGGCAGTACCAGGACAAGATAAAGGGGTTGTTTGGAAATAATGAAGAAACTGACAAACTAATGTTCAAGCCGACACCATGGGTAATCAGCAGCTTCTTGCAAGGGTGGCAAATGGATGTGCCTGAGGGGCTTGCACTGGGCTCAGACCCTAGAGCCTTCCTGGAAGGTGTATGCCCCCAGATCACTGCAAAGCTCAAGGAAGAGATCCGAGCACTTAGAGGTGCGAAGTTCCAGCTTGCTCTTAAGGTTCCACTCAGGAGAACTAGTGCCAATGGAAGTGAAGAGTTCACCAACCTTTTGCATAACGTTGGCCTAAATCCTGTTATCTTGTCCTCAGTCGTTCCATTTCGTAAGCGTGCTATAATATAGATGGATGTTATTTTAGATGGTGTATGAACTAATTTTAATCATTACTGTTGTAACTCAAGCTGGATTCATCTGCCGAGTCATAGGTGTTAGAATCACTCTCTAAACTGTCCGTAAGATCTGCAGAGCTGTTTTTGCGGCCAGTGCATTTGCAGAGATCAGAACACTTCATTGCCACCTTTATGCATGAACATCTATTGTTTCCCAACCTTTCTTGCAGCTACAATCAACAAACTCAAGGATTGAGTCAGGCGCTGGGGCAAGTGACATCCAGTTAGTGGTGAAATCTCCCTCTTCATCTAACTTCCATCCATGGTTGCAAAAGTTTGGCAGACATAACATTGGCTGCACTGCACGAAAGCCTATTAAAGATGAACACCATTGTTCTCCAATACACTCTTTTGTTTTGTTGAGCGAGATGATCTGCCTCGCATTTCCTTTCCCAGTTTCAAAAAAACAAATTGGCAAAAATGTCGGTCATAGCATTCAGTAGAATAAGAAAAATGTCCGTATCTGGACCCCTAACGACTACATTGGGATAAGACAGGGATGCATTTCTGATGTGAGCAATCATGCAACTATCCGCTTCTTCATGATCACTGGAAAGTTCATCAATTTCAGTGCAGCTCATTTCATCCAATGACTCGGTTAACTTGTGACATTTGTTTTTGTGTGCGACAAACACTTTGACGCCTTTCAGTGTCCGTGGATCTGCATTTCTCCAAGTTTTGAAGATAAATTTCATAATTTCTTCTTTGTTTTCTCCTGAGGTAATAAACTTCTTCCACTGCCGTGGAACTCGCTGTTGCTCACTGTATGTATGAATGATATTAGTTCCACCAACAGCTCGTTTGTCTCTCTCCAATGTCTAAATCCTCTTCTCTGGATATCTATCGCAGACGTTATCAACCTGATTGCAATTTAAGGAAACAGCAGTGTTGACGATCCTAGCCACCAAATTCGTTGCAAGTTCGCCAAATGTTGCTGGGATGACTGTCAATGTTTGTAACATTTCCATGGCATCAAAAATATATGCTCTGTCTCCACCAGGAATGTCTACTAAGCCGTCTTGTACTTCACCTTCAATCGTGTTGAGCAATTTAGATTTGAAGGTCTTTACAAGGTCACATTCATTTGAAGCCAATGGGTGTGGATATGGCCAGAGAGAATACGTCAACACTTCTTTCATCTCCAATTTGCGACTCTTAGCTATGAGAAGCATTCTTGCAAACAGCGCTTTCGAGTTTTTCAGGGCCACGATCTCACTTTTCTTACTTTTGCTATTGACCTTCTTGTCCATAAGAGAGCATGTCTGTAACTGCGTCTTCTTTATCTTGGTGTAAATGTCGGGCTTTTCTCCTACTATATTAGACTTCATAAACTCAACTGCAGCAGATTCGCCTTTCTCGAGCATGGTTTTCATATCACTAGTTACTGACGCAGTAGCGACAGATCTACTTGCTAAGTGCACCAATCTTTCCTATTCATTGCCAAAAGGGTTTATCATGCCCTGTGCAGTCTGAATGACATTTGTAGCTGCTTTCTGGTCTGATGCAATCTTTGTCTTGTCCAAATCTTTTTTTGACCTGGGTAAGAAATTTGTAACATTTTACTCCTGCAAAATATGCATAATTAAACAAATACAAATAAATGAAAAAATATGACTCACACGTGCATGATGAATGAAGCAAAATGATGTTTTTATTTTGGGTTTTATAAGGTATCATTACTTACTGTTTCATATCAGTGACACTTGCCATGTCTTCACACTGTCTGGTGATTGCACTCCTCTCTGCTTGGCCCATTATCCAGCGATGCACCGCTTCCTTGTTTAGCGTTATCCTCACAAGTCCACCTTTCATTTTCAAATCTCTGTTTAAAACAACAAAATGTATGTTATTGCAATGATCGTATTGGTATAAACAATATTAACCCAAACCACAATATGAAATGATTTTCAAAGGCAAAATACTACTAGCCTATGCAGCGTCTGCTTGATTGTTTGACCACACGTGGCACTTGAAAAACCGTACTCATTCTGTCGTTGTACTGTCCAGTTATCTGCAATGTTCGCAGCCACATCTTCACAGGAATTATAGAGAAATAAAAAAAGGATTAATTTAATTACTATACAGAAACGTAAGTTCAAGATTGAAAAGAAAATATAATCAATCAAATTCAATGTTTACAAGTAACATAAAGTGACTTGCAGGGATGAGTTTTCTGTAAACACAGCATTTCAAGCCAGTAGCACGGCGAGTATCTGGAGTAATTCACTCGATCCGCAGCAGAAAACCAAGGAATCATTGACCGGAGTGAGCTAAGGTGTAGTTTCCAATTTGATGTTCTTGTTGCTCTGATGTAAAGCCAGAGCAGTTGCACCATGTCGATGTATATGGACCAGAGAGCAAACGTAGGATTCTCTTCGCTTCATTTTTCCACGAACGTATCATAAGCCTCTTTTGCATCATTGACCTGCTTGCTCATACCGATATTGTTAAACGATTCTCTCTCAAAATCCTCCAGAATACTTATATCAACTGAGTCAAACTGGTTGGAGGAAGAACTTGGTAAGGACTTTTCAAATGCCTCAAATCGCATCCTTTCCATTGCCTCATAATTTAACTTGTGAACTCTTACACAGTGATTGTAATGCTTCCCCGACAACACATCTTTAACAGATCCAGGGGCAACTATTTCTGATTTGATCATGATATCCTAAAATATTAATTTAGAAATCAATTAGCATTTTTCATTCAATGAATGAGCGAACAAATACTGGATTAGCGCAATTGATGATTTCATCATAGAAGGAGAACATACAAGCAAGCATATAAACACACAAACTACATAACGGACGGACAGATAAGATATTAAAAACCTACTTGCAGTCGTGCATCTTGGAAAATGTTTGCTATGGTGCTACAAAATGACAAAATGGTATGGAAGTCTCCCAGCCTAATCATCAATCGATTCTTACATTCTTTATCTTTCCACCTTAGCATCTGCACTTTGGCATAGAGTGCTTCATCAAATACCAACACGATCTCTGGAAGTTTAAGGCGATTGCATATAGAAACACTGTACTTGAGTAAGGTATGACTGGTGCATCGATCACTGGCAAGTAACCAATCTTTTTAACAGCAGGAACTTCTTTGTGCACTTGCGTGTTGAGACCAGTCCATCCTGGAAATAACAGCCCTTTTTCAGATGTGTACTTACGTGATAATGTGCACAGAAAACCAGCATTCCTTGTAAATTGCTGCTCATCCTGATAACTTTTGTCATCAACGGAATCATCAGAACTTTGGCTTTGTAAAGAGATGGTTCCCTTTTCTCGGTTGGTGTAAGGTGTGATGTATGTTTCTGGAACTTTTACAGTACGGCATGATTTACTCACAGCGACATGATCTCCCAAGGATGTATCCCCGTTCTGCAACATAATTCCATTCGCCACATGGGTAGTTCCCTTTCCAGAGACAGTTTCTTCATTGAAGTCGTTGTTGTCCCATACTACTGTGGCAAACATAGTGGGAGTAGAATTACGTGGAATGATGATATCTTGTCCTCTGCTACTAGTATTGGCTAAAGCAGTGTTATGCTTATAAACAGTAGCCACCGATGCTGTGTGTCCCAACCCAGGCAAGATGCAAAGTAATCGAACTGACCCAGTGATTTGGCATGCAGTCATTCCAAGAGCTAGTGCCTTGTGTGTGAATTTCCTTCCTTTCGATTTCGCATATATCAGGTCCTGCGCTATCGACACCAATTTAGTTTGCTTGATTCCACCAATTTGCACCCTTTCCTCAAGAAGTGGTTCATCTGAGAACCCCATAGCCCATGCTAGGAAATTGTGTAACTTCACCGGAATTGATTTTGAGGCAAATGGCAAAGTTAGGTCATGGGAATCAGCAGGCCAGTCAGCATCTGTGCCTTTACTTTCTTGCAAAAGATTTTTTATTTCCATTGCAACAGAAAAAACTCTCGAAAGGAACAGCCATTTACTTGCGATGACATTTCAGGGATATCATTTAAAGGATCGTACGCATTGAATACTACGTCAACGTCCTCTTCGGTATTGTCTGGTATTTCCATCAAATCATCAGCCACTTCACCTGGAATCACACTGTCTACATAAACTAGAGTTCCTTTATTCTTAGTTTTTGAGGTATGAAAAATTATTTGCAGATATCACATTTCAATCCTGGCTTTAAGCCTGGCAGCCTGGTAGGGTACGTCAATATGTTCTATTTCCTGTACACAGTTGATAAACAATTTTAACAGGTGACCAAGATATAAGAGCTCCTTGTTTTTAATGATACGCTTTTCAATTATTCGTGTGCAGAAATCTTGAAAGGCTCTATCATACAAGGTCGGACCTGAATCTCTTGGTTTATTGAAACGCATTTTGTATACCTCTGGTAACACCTTTTGTGATACGTTGCTTCTATAGCTACACAGTCCTTTCCACGAATATGCAAGACTATACTTTCATCACCTCTTAACGTTGCTGCCTTTTCTAAAATCCTAGCTGATAACGTTTGAGCAACTGATAATTCTTGTTTTACACGTTTTTTTGTCACCTATAAAAGTATATTTGGTATATCAGATGATGAACTATATCATTTCTTATATTGTGCATAAGTGTAACAATGAAACATATAAATAAAAATAATACCATATCTGTAAAAAAGATACGTCCCGATTGTTTACAAATCAAACAACACTTTGGTTAAATACTTGACAATCCAGACATCAATGTAGCACTTGCAGTTCCAAAAGATTGTCCCCTAGTACGGATTACTTTTTCAGGTGTTGGCTTGATTTCTTCATTTGTCTCGCTGGAGCTGTCACTTTGACACTTTCTACATGCAATACTCAAAGTTTTTTTTGCTCTTTCTAACTTACTGATGTCAGTGAAATTACGATAACAAGCAGAATGATAGAAAGTTTTTTGAAATGTCATTTACATTCAAACTTTCTTGCTTTATATGTGCTGGGATAAACTCAAACGACTTTTTTGCGGCTTTCGTGAAATCGTTATAATCCGATGCTAGACCTAGCCACTATTCCCTTCTTTTGACTATTTTGTTTAGTGTTTCTTTTGTTAAATATTTAATTTGCCCTTTTTTCCCTTCAAAATAAATTACATAAATGCCACCACTACAATCACTGCCTTTATCCACCATTTGCGCCATTTTTTTCACTTTTTTATTTCACATTTTACATTTCACATTTTCACATTTTACATTTTCACAATTTACATTTTCGCGCCATTGTTTTCACATTTTTTAACATCCATCTAAATTACAGCGTGCTCACAAACTGGAAAGACTGGGGACGAAATAAGAGAATTTAGGCCGATGTTATGCAAATTTCAAAATGGCGGGTGATAGCATGCTGTTTATCAAATGAGTGAATATATAAATGGGAATTAAAATATACTGCAGGTCTACAGAGCGGGAACTGTTTGGAATCGTGTTCAGCGACTTATAAAACAGTAAGTAGTGTGAAAATATTTTAGTTCCAACACATGCTAAATGAAAGTGAATGATATTGTGGCTCAGCAAATGGCCTGTCAGTTTTTTTTTAAATTTGATGTCACAAAAAAATATCAGTTGTTAAAGGGGTCAAGCGCAAACACAGGTCTCAACCACCAGAAAGTATACGCTCGAGTTATCCACATGTGGGTAGTCACAGGATTCAACCCAGTTGGAGTGCAATGAGAGGTCGTCATCCTGAGAGGACCTTCTAGTCGATGAAGGTTTTGCTTTTTCCCCTCGTTTTAATTCATTTATATCTAAAATTTACAAGAAGTACCTTCTGTTTTTATTTTCTAGGTTGATTTTTTCAGTGTCTAGTGTTCGATGGTGAGTACTAAATCATGTCTTTGTTTTTCATGTTTTTCTGATTGATGTAATTACTAATCACTTTTTCTTTACAGGTTGAAGGTAAGTATTTTCTTTTCTCAGAAGGTTGTGAGAATGTCTTTTTGTCCCCATGTGTGCTCAAGTGTTTTGAACTTGTGGTGTATTCCATTGCATCCTATGCATTGTCTGATTTTGTTGTTTAGTATGGCCACCAGGTCATCTGGGTCCTTGCCATCAGTTGATTCTGAACTCATGATTTCCAGATTATCCATAAAGCCACTGTAATGTGGTATTGGTTCAGGGCGCTACTTGCTGGGTTTTCGCTCAGGGGTTTCGCTATTAGTGTGTCTTAAAAAGCTGGAACAGGAGGTATGTCTGAGCTGGTGAGCATATCGTTGATCTTGGTTCACAGTGGTGCAACTCTGTGGTATTAAAAGAGGGCGTTTGCATGGTTGATGGTGCTGAACAGAAGGGACCATGCCCATAAACATTTCTCGTTTGAAACTTCGTCACGTGATAGAGAATATTAAGGGGCTTTGAAAAAATATAACAAGAATCATTGGAATGCTTGTCCCAGTCCTCTAGAGTGCAACAAATATAAAAATATAAAGTCAAATATATTGGGCTCCCTGTGGTCTTTATCAACAAATAAAAAACCAATGTAATTTAAACCTCCAGCACTACAAACGTGCCAAGCTTGAAGGAAAAAGAACAAAAGGAACAATAGGATTTCAAAAATGGGGTCAAAGGTCATTTTCAAAAAATCAGAAAAAGCGTAAACAGCTCAAAAGTTGTGCATACGACCAAGGTTACGAGACAATAGCCTTTAAACTTTGTCGCGAAAAAAATTATTTTATTTTTACAGTGGAAAAATTTGGCCTTTTGCTGAATTTTTTTGTATAATGTGCCATAAAATCTTAACATTTTAATATTTTTGCCCCAGATTTGAAATAAAACGTGTGTCTGAACACGCACTAAACACTCCGAGTTGTTTGAAGTCACGAGACCTCCTTATTCCAAATATAGAGCGTGATTTGTGAATTCAGCAAAAGGCCAAGAAATTTCAAACTCATTATTTTCGAGTTTTCTTCGTGGCACCAGACTTCTACTATGGAAAAAAGCACTCGACTGAAAAAACAGAGTCTCAGAGCCTCATTTTTGTGTGTTACATAATAGAACATGTTTTCTCTTCTCTCTCCTAAAGAATTTAACCAATCCTAACAAAACTTGGTCAAAATCTTACCCACGTAAAGACAGATCTACAGAAAAGAATTAGTGAGATATAACTTAAAACCAAAGCATACAGACGAACTCGCCCTAGGCTCTAAAATCGCAGTCATTATTTACATCTGAACCAAAACAAACATGGAAACCAAAACCACACAGATCGATAGCTCTAAGCAAGCTACACCGGAAGAACAAAAAAAGTTTTTGGAAAACTTTTGGAAAACTTTATAACCATCGCAGGGGGGAGGTAAACTCAAAAATTACAAATGTCGCCTGAACACTCCCAATCATGCTTCCAGATTCCAAACTTGGCCTCGTGATACATCTATTGATGTGCTACTAGGACAACATAACAAAAATGATTGATGAGTTAGTTCCAGTCCTCCAGGAGCAAAAATACCGAAATAAAACAAAGTAAAATATCTTCGGTTCCCGGTAGTTTTTTAGAACAATTAAAAAGCCAAATAGTAGAGCGTCAAAATACCTACCAGTCCAAGAAAAATCATGTGATTCAAATGAATCTACTAGTTTTGACATAGAAAAATACGAGAAAAATAAAAAGTTAAATATCTTGGGCTACCTATGGTTTTTTTAATACAAAAAAACTAAAAGATAGAACGTATAAAGGACTAAATTACTGCCAAATATGAAACGATTTGAAAGTTAATCCGCTCCTCGAGAAGGAAGAAAAGAAAAAAAACAAACTCAATTATCTTGGGTTCCCTTTGGTATTTCTGAATGGCTTAAAAATCACAGTATACACCACCAAACGCACTGCTAATGTGCTAAGTATGAAGCGATCAAAATGCTTCCTCACTAATTGGCAAAGAAAATAGGAACATATAAAAGAAAGACAAATATCTTGGGTTCCCTATGGTTTTTCTTCATAGTTTAACAAATAGAAATGACAGCAGCGTTAAGCTCTACCAGTGTACAAAAAATTGTCTAAAAATATAAAATATAAGTAAGCCAAAACCCGCCAAAGAAAGATTTGAAGGTCAAACGTCAACTTTAAAAAGCTGAAAAAAATATGTGCGTAATCTACGCAGGATGTTACTATACACGACCAAGATTTGAAGGACATACCATTTAACACGAGCTACAATCTTGGACAAAACCTGTTGAGAAATGCAAAGAAAATGGCCTAAATTTCAAACCATTTGCCATATTTCCCTCTATATCGTATGTAGTACGTTCAACTCCCCCCTACCCCCTATTCAATGTTGAGACTGAAGCATAGTGATCTGCAAGAAACGGTTTTAGGGTTCTTTTCAACATTGTGCTGGGGGGGGCTTAAGTTTGGGTAAATATTTTAGTTTGACGGGCCAAATTGCGAAAATTATTCTCAAGTGATTTGTCCAAGATTGTAGCAAAAAAATATTGAATTTCACAATGGAGTTAAAAGGCCTTTTGCTGAACTTTTTTCGAAAAAAACGCAATAAAATCTTGGTGTTTTAATATTTTCACTCGGAATTATAACTAAAACGTTTGCTAGGCACAGCGCTACATGCTACAAGTTAATTCATATCATTAGACCTTTTCGTTCCAGAGAGAGCGCATTTTGTGAATTCAGGACAAGGCCGAGCAAAATTTCAAAAACCATGTTTCTCCAAATAAGCACTTATCTGGCAATCCCACGATGCCATTAGACTTCTCCTAAGGATAAAAGAACTCGACCAAAAAAACAGAGTCTCAGAGCCTCGTTTTTTGTGTGGTAAAAAGAAAAAAACGTATTTATCTCCCCCCCCCCAACTAGCATATTTTGAAGTTGGTTGTAGGACCTGAATTGTGGCAGATGCATCTCCCGTTGGCCTAGGAGCGGTGTTAACGCAGCTGCAGGGGAACGAATGGAGGGGGTTTCTCATACGCATCGCGCAGTTTGTCTGATGTAGAACGCTGTTATAGTCAGACGGAGAAAGAGGCATTAGCGTTGGTCTGGGTATGCGAGCGGTTCAACCTCTATGTGTTTGGACAGAAGTTCGTGCTCGAGACAGACCAGAAGCCGTTGGAGTGTACTTACTCAAGAATGTCAAAGCCCTCAGTGCGTATTGAGAGGTGGGTCGTGCGACTTCAATCATACGATTTCAGAGTGATCTATCGCCCAGGCAAAATTAATATTGCGGACGCATTATCCAGACTGAATTAGAGCATTCAGCGTGAGTTGGGGAAGAAATAAAACTATTAGGCCGTGGGCCGTGACATCAAAAAGTGACTAAAAACGCATTTTCGTGACAACCATCTAGGGAATAGATTTTCTGTGTTTTAACAAGTTGTATTAGGGACGATCAGT